>JAGDQP010014024.1:0-46237 GCA_022664845.1 Lepisma saccharinum
ACTACGTTCTGTCGTCTCTACGAATTGTAATAATCATGTAAAATCATGATAAAAAAGTTGATATTAATTTCCACTGCTAAGAAATAGCGTGACACAATGTAGCGGCTACGTAGTGTTGCCGCTATGTATTGCCGCGGCTACGAAATGTCGCCGCTACGTATTGTCACGGCTATTAAATCTCGCGGCTATGTAGTGTCGCGGCTATGAAATGTCGCCGCTATGTATTGTCGCGGCTACGTAGTGTCGCGGCTATGAAATGTCGTAGCAACGTAGTGTCAGCTACGAAATGTCGGCTACGTATTATCGCTCTACGTAGTGTCCTGCTATGAAATACCGTGATACGGTCTAGGAATGATTCGAAATTTGACCCTATGAAAATTCTTTTTGTAATAATTCCGTTATTTATCCTATACTGACGTTTTAATTTTCTTTATTAGCGATGTGCTTTAATACTTTTCAGAAACCATTGAAATTAGGTTGCGGGTCGGGTTAACTTCCAATGTCCGACACACATTATTTTTAGATTATCTTGATTATTGTTCACCTGATAACGATTTTGTTTTCGTTACTAACGGATTACAAACGATGTTAGCAGTTTGCATGCTTAATTAAACTATAGACATGTCTGGGAAGGGTTCAAAATTTGACCCTATGAAAGTTCATTTTGTAATATGTCCGTTATTTCTCTGTTACTAACGATTTAATTTTCGTTACTAACGGTTACTAACGAATTACAAACGATGTACTTTAATACTTTTTAGAAATCTTTGAAATTAGGTTGTGGGTCGGGCTAACTTCACATGCCCGACCCACATTTCTTTTGGAATATCTTCGTTATTGTTCAGTTGCTAACGATTTCGTTTTCGTTACTAACGAGTACTAACGCATTACAAACGTTGGTAGCAGTTTGGGTGTTTCATTAGAGTATTCGCGTGTCTAGGAGGGGTTCACAATTTGACCCTTTGAATGTTCCTTTTGTAATATTTCCGTTATTTTTCCATTACTAACGATTTAATTTTCGTTACTAACGGTTACTAACGAATTACAAACGATGTACATTGATACTTTTTAGAAATCATTGAAATTAGTTTGTGGGTCGGGCTAACTTCACATGCCCGACCCACATTACTTTTGGAATATATTCGTTATTGTTCAGTTGCTAACGATTTCGTTTTCGTTACTAACTAGTACTAACGGATTACAAACGATAGTAGCAGTTTGGGTGTTTCATTAAATTATAGGCGTGTCTGCGAAGGGTTCAAAATTTGACCCTATGTATGTTTTTTTTATAATTTTTCCGTTATTATTCCGTTACTAACGATTTAATTTTCGTTACTAACGGTTACTAACGAATTACAAACCATGTAGTATCTTATTTTTTAGAAATTACTTGTGGGTCGGGCATGTGAAGTTGGCCCGACCCAAATTGTTTTTGAACTATCTTCGTTATTATTGAGTTACTAACGATTTAATTTTCGTTACTAACGGTTACTAACGAATTACAAACGATGTATGTTGTTTGTTTTAGAAAGTTCTGTGTGGGTCGGGCCTGCTTCACAGACGTATGAAAATGAAGTTTCTATTCGCTTCTACAACAATCGCTCTCCTACTGCATAATTGTTGTTGTCAGAAAACGTGAAGCTAATGCACGCTTATTGAAATGACGATAAGACAATAAAAACTGGTGCATAGATAACGTTTTTTTAAAGACAAATACAGTTACTTGTAACGTGTAATTATTTCTTTCAAATAATTAATAAGCAAAAAATAAAAATATTTCGCCGTTGTGCATACAGTTTATAAGTACGATATTTTCATCCGTAAGAGCCTTAATGAAAATAACATCAAAAGTGGTACTCACCGGAACTACCGTTGGTATATTTCGTTCGCACATTTGACAATTATGAAAATATTATTCCTCACCAATGTAAATAAATCTGGAGTCTCCACTTCCGGCATCCAGGTTAAAGGCAGGAGTCATCCATAATGTCCAGTGCAGGAACAAAGACCACTATTTCCAGTTAATTAAATAGACCTGAACTTGCTTTTTCCACGCAGCACTCAGAATAATATTAATGATGGATGAATAAGTGTCCAACTCCGACAATGGCATGAAAATGCATTTCAACTGTCACCACTAATTATTCACAACGCAGACTTGTATTATCATGCACGTCCAATTCTCACGATACCTTGTTACGTTCTAACTATTCATCGGAAAAGTGTATCCAACCTCATAATCGAGAGTTGACTAACCGAGCAATAACTCTGGGACACCACAATCTATACTTTCTCAACACAACGGCCAACTGGTGATATTAGGTTGTTACGAACGCATTTTTGCAATCCTAATTGAAACCTACAAGGTATACAATCCCTATTTTATTGCTATACAGAGGCTTTATTCTTTCCCTCTTCGCCCAAGGGAAAAGGGGGAAGTTATTGATTTTATTTGGTTATTTCTCATATGAATGATTATAGCCTTAAACGCATATAAACTTTAAATAATATTCTCGCTTCGAGATAAAACAGAATACATTAATAACAAGTGTTGAGCGATGTGCGAAACAACCTTTGACATTAATGAACTCAAATATTACATATTTGTGTAGGCAGGACAAAGACCTTCAAGAAAAATTTCAGTTGACGTGCATCTGCATCTCCACCACCACAAGCCTCAACGCATAGCGATGGAATCTTAGATTTGCGTCAATTTATAGAGATCAAACCAGGACGTTCTTACCTATATAAGCCCACTGTTCGTTCTTGAAAGTATCTAGAACTGCCTGAGACACCGAAGAGCTAACATAATGTAACCGAGAACTACGTCTCTCAAGCCACTCTCTTCACTCTCTAGACTTAGAATGTCTTGCATAAAATACTATAATCCAACATAACGGTTACCACTGTTGAACTTAGTCGGTTTTTCCCCTGTAGTTCTGAACTTAGCTGCATAGCCTCACGATAGTAATATTTTCTGTAATTTGGTGATACTAAGAAGCTGTATTGAAATCTCAGCGGTGAAACTTAATTTGTAAATAAATTCATTTTTTTTATTGTAACTTAAAATATTTCCTTCGAGTATTCTTTGACTATACAAATTGCCAACAGCGAATCAATCACTTCTTTTACAGGGAACCAACAAGGCATTGGTAACTAGTCAGCCCCTCAGCTTATGTTCTTGCTCTACGCTCGCAAAAGAAATGATTACATTCCACCTCACCAAGATTGACTAAAAATAGAGTCTAGTTTAAAACATTTAGCACACTCGACTCAGGTGCTCACTCTAGCAATATATAACGCCGGAGTGGCATAGCAATATCGACTTTATTCTCTGGGGGTCGAAAGTTTGTAAAATTAATCACAAAATTGACAGTTTTGAGATTCACAACAGTCTACTGATTAAAAGCGCATCTAAAATTCTCATGCATTTCTTCAACGTTCATTGTATCGTTGCTTAACATTACTAAGCAAAACTTTCTTTGCAGAAATATGATTTTTTCTCAATCCATTGAAAATGCTTATTTCTGCACGTCATGACGACGAATATCTCTTTCAATTTAACAAAAAATAATTTTAAAACTTTTAAAGACTTTCCCTAAACAATTCGTACTAAAGAGTAAAATATAATTTTGTCTGTGCATGACTAAACAGAAAAGCGTGGGGCGAGCTTTCATATAAAAGCATTTTTAAATTCTTGAATTGGCGTCCTCCATGCATTTTCTTTTTAGTCATACCTAAACAAAATTATTTTTGTACTTTTAGTACGAAATGTTTAAGAAAGTATGTCTTTAAAAAGTTTTTATTATCTTTTTCGACTTATTTGGGTGCTCGAATACTTTTCTCAAGCTAATGTTTTGTAACCCAAATCCTAAAGTATTCTGCAACCAATCAAATCACTGGTTTGCCGACTAGTATTTATTTTAGAATAAAGAACTTTATATTCAAGAAAATATATTTAAATATTCTTCTAAAATATACCAATATATAGAAATGCAATTGTATAATAACAAGGATGTATGATATTGTCACCTGACTTACGTCGCTATGCAGAATTTCATCAATGTATGTTGTCACAAAATGAGTTAAATGAACGTTGCAAGACTTCAGAATACCACGAAACATTGCGAACGAAAAAAATGCAAAGGTGGAAGCACTTGCGAAAAGGAATAAAACACATTTGAGTCGATCAAGGACAGCTTCCCTCTGCTGCAAATATGAAAAATTAAAAAAATGCCCATTGGTATATATATTTGTGATCTCACTGTAAATGAACCTATGCAGTATATGATATTAAGGACGTGAATGAATGTTTCACTCTAAACAAAACACTTTTAAAGATTTCAATAAAAATATGGCAGCAGGAATTGAATCCCTATGCCACCCAACTATAAATTCAAATTGGAAATGTTTACTGTCAGACATAGAAGTTAGGTTTCGTAAATTATAACAAGTTAATTTTCAAAAATCTTACCGGATTACATTTCTTGAGATAATTAATTAATTGTGGGCTATCTGGAAATTGATCAATTGTGTTCTGCAAAATTTAAGTAAATCCATCTTTCGTTATTCTGTGAATAATTATATGTTATTCTAAATAAGTGGTAAATATCACATAACTTTGAAGTGAAAAGGTTCATTAACGATGAATTAAAAGATGCGTTTTGTAATTTCTTCATTTCATTAAACACAATATTTATTAATTATTTCCAAAATACCGACTAGAAGAAGACACCTAAAGTATTCCATCAAAAAGGAATGTCGGGAAACCCTATCAGAAGTAACAGTTCTCTATATAATGATAATATGAAGTAGACTGATGTGAGTGTTTTCAGTATGGTGCCTAGTAAACGCTATCCAAGCTTGCAAATGATAAATTGTTAACTTGGATCTAAATGTACTGACAAATGCATAGAAAAAATAGCGTTAAAAGTATGTTGCGGCACGTCATATATGTTATGAGATTTTAAGTGAAGGTGAGGAAAACTTAAAAAAAATCTAGTGTTATATGTCGAAGAGGTTACGTGAGACACTGAATCGAATGTACATACATTTCAATTATCGTTATTTGATTGGAAACAGAAACAGTTAGAGACAATCCTATTTGAAATGTCGTTATACTTCTTTCTTTTATCAAATTTTATATCTAAGAATTCTAAATATACTTAAGTTTCTTTCCGAAGCTACAAATCTTGCATTCTGAGGTCCAATACGACGACAGACTGAAACTGAGTCATGAAGAAAAAGATGAGCCGGTTTTCTTTCAATTTAATATGTGATTCTGAACAGAGCTGAGTTTGTATTTTATTAAAATATTTAATTACGGAAAACAAAGTGTAGGTACCCTAAAGAACCTATTAAAAAAATATGTTCGTGTATGAAAAGGAGAAAATATGTGTTTAGTAAGTTAAGCGTGCGCCAAATCAGCAAGAACTGCAATTTTGTTGTATTGTGCTACTTGGAGTCTGATAACGAAACTGACTCTATATAATCAGCTTATTATAAGTGTCTTTCACTGCTATTATCGTTGCATTCTACGAGATGCTAATACCATTGTATAATGTATGATTGGTAATGAGTATGGGGTATCTATTCTTTATGTGTAATTTGTTTTAATGTTCGCAAATAAAGGGACTACTCTATGCCCATTAGTCTTATGACTTGTGGCAAATCTCTGGCACCTTAGTTACAAATTACACATCTAGTGGAAATATACTTTCACGATTAGTTGGAACGTTGACTGGCTTACTTATTAAGCGCTTTGATTTATCTGCTAGAAAATTAGCTGAGGAATGAATACCATCGTATTTAAGCTTTCAGTAAGCGGAGATAACAGCACGTAGTTGCTGAAAAAATCAGAACATGTCTAAATCTTATTGATGGTAATCTAATCCCATCACTTGGAATATTGCAGCTCTCGTCCATTCTGTATTATTGTGAATGCATCTTATTAAATTGCATTGCATTATAGGTTATGTATTTAAATCTCTGACTTACAATTATGTATTATGTAGGTTGAAGGGGCTAGCAAAAACCTAGAAGACCTTAGTTTTTCAAAGTGTTAGCAGGGAAATTTTAATATATTGTTCAAGCAGATTACTTGCTTTCAAAATTGAATTTAATATTAAAATAAAAATGGGCCAAGCAAGCAATGAACAGAAAATGAAATTCCTTGTTGCTGATGTGTTAATCAAACAAATATGATAGTTATAATGAAATTTTCATTGCAACTATAATTGTCATTTTAATGTTTGCGAAGTTGAAGTTGAATTGCATTTGAAGTTGAACGTAGTTTATCCTATATTTGAAGTTGAATTTTATTTTTGGCCTTTAGGCATCTAAGGTTTAGGATGGGGTAAGGAAGGGGAAAGGACTCAGAAGGCTGTCGGCCAGGACCTATGTTCAAGGTGTCATCCTGGTATTTGCATGGTTCTTATTGAGGAAAATCCCTGGGAAAATCTCCTTCAGGATGGTCGGCATGCTACACGCACACCACTGAAATACGTGTTTGCATTGTGAAACCTTTTGGTCCCGTATGTCATGCCGACAACTGTTTACATAAACTCATATCGGGCTTTTTAATAATATTGTTTCCGTAATTATTTCTCATTTTCAAATACTGAATATTATGTGATGTTAAATTGCCTAGTTAAATGTAAAGGAAATATATTTTAAAAAAATGAATTAAAATTTATTTGAAACCAAATGATATTGAATTAACACGTGTGCGTATGCAAAAACATTTTACTTGTCACACGAATACAAACGAACAATACCGCGAGAACTATTACAAAAAGATTCAATTTATAATGTATATTTGAAACCATGAAATATTATCAATAAATTCAATAATGTTGAGGAAAATCGTCTATTAAAATCGTTCTTATAGGAGCAGATGGGAAATTCGTAACTATGTCGCCAAAGCGCCAGAAGATTAATTGTTTAGCGGCATATAAATGGATTTAGCGGTATGTAAGCTCATGTATTCTTGGGCTCCTGAGCCGAAAGATTCTTAGAGTTCCTAATAAAAAGATCAAATCTTTGTCTTTATTTTCTTGCTTGTTCCTTTTGGTAACCATAATCCTTTACAACCACGGAGTCTCCTTTCAGATAGAACGAGTTAAGTACACCACATATATACAGCTCTTTTGTATTAGTCGTAGTTTCAACATTGTTAATATTTGCCATTCAGAAATAAATTTCAATGCCAGAGCTGAAACAGTGGAAAATATATATCCTAATCTGGGCGTAAATAGATGGAACGTTACATATACTTGGCACCCAGATTAAAGGGGTCGCTATCCAGGTGGATTTTGATCACATTTCCTGGATAATTTAATCTGATTTCCACGAAAGTTCCAATTCCAGAAATATTGAATTTTCAAGAATATTTCGGTTCTGAATGTCTTATTAACTTGATTCCCAAGATAATCTGATTTTTCAGGTTTAATAGCGACGAGAGTAGAAATGTGAATAACAAAAGAGTACCAAGAACAGTGGCGAAGAGAGAGATGGTGTTCCATAGAAATATCACTATGCTAAGTAAGAGACGACATAAAGAGGTAGATATGACCAAACCTACGGATGAAAGAGGAATAGGAACCAAAGATTAATATGTCCAGAAATAAAGCTGTCAGCATCTCCCTATTAATGAAGCTATTAGGTTAGTTCGACGATCTAAATATATGTCAGCACCAGAAATTTCACCGTCTTAAGGGGGAAAACTGCACCAGAAAACTTTAAATTTAGACCAGAAGCGGAAAGATAAAGAACGAGAGTTAAATCAGAAGTTCAAATTCTTAAAAAACAGACCAACCCGCCGGCTTGAATGTCCCGGGTTCGAGTCCCGGCAGGGATATGGGTCTGGATTTTAACAGCTAAAGTGTGAATCGTGGCGACCCAAATTCCAAAGTTACTAGATTCCCCCATACAAAAATACAATTTACCAAAGATTTTTATTTTAAAAATGACCACGAACAGAAGTTTGAGAAGTTATAAACCGATATCGAGAAGATAGTGAATGGATACAAAGAAAAATGATAACACAGATTCAATAGACTGAAACTAAACACGGATGCCAATACACATTGAAGATATTGACAGTATATTTGCTAGGATCTAAGCTGACGTGGAAAAAATATCGAAGATATAACGCGTACAGAAGAGATGATCAATACTGATGTGAAAAGGGATATAAAGAACGAATAGAAGAAGTTATCAGAACAGACCTAAAAATATAAAACAAATAAAAAAGAGGTTAGGAGAAACTACAAGACAAAATTTAAAACCTGCAATAATAGATCTTAAAACAACACCTGAAGGAATACTGCAAGATACTAAGAAGGAAAGTTTCGAGACAAATTACTACAGATGAGTAGATGATAATCTGGAGATATACCCCAAGACTTTCGATACCACGAAATATAATGATGAATCAGACAAAAAGTAGAACTGTGGAAGGTTTAAGCAAATTGTGTAGGACGGACTTCGTGCAGAAGCTCATGAACAGGCTGCGAATCAGGAAACCCACCAGACAAATCAGAATAGAAGATTATAACTATGTCCCAATATGGAGACGGCACGTTTATGAAGAAAGCCTTTCAAAGTACTTGGAGAAACTGACCCAGTCTTTCAAGATCAATAAGAACGGTTCTTCCTTAACTTTCCTACAAAAACATTTACCCATCATAATTCACTCAGAAAACTTAGTATCTGGATTAGTGCTGTATGTTCGGCATAGAGTAAGTTGACCGCATAATACTGTCTTCCATCTCTCGACCAAAAGGACCAAAGCATATTCCAGAAACCGGTACGACTTGTGGAACACTTGCGTTCTCCGACTTTGTACTCATTTCTATTTGACCGACATAGAAGAATGGACCAAGTTACAATGAAACAACTTTACCATATAGATTAAAATGATTCGCTGACAAACATTACACGTTTATCAAAGTCGGGATTGGCCCATTAACTAAAAGAACAAGCCACCCTTCCAATCATATTTTGTCTAAGTTTCAGAGATCAAAGATTTATTAGTACGATAACTTCACAACTTTCTGTTGCTATGCCCACAGTTGAAGTAAGGATTTAAATATAGTTAATAAACCAATAAATAGAAACGGTATACCTTATTCCCTTCACTATAGGGGCAAGTTCAATGAGATTTACTTAAATTAGATATTATTAAAAGATGTGTCACAAATCTGTTGGCCATTTAATTACATGAAAGATGTTAGCTCATTTGGGTTGGTATTTTGTATTTTGACATAAATTATGACGATACTGGCGGGTCATACTCTTTTAGTTAAGCTTAAAAACCTATAAAATAAAGGTACAAGTTTCAGATTTTATCGCAACTTATAAATTCATTGCAAACTATAAATTTATTCTTGTCTTTACATTGGGAACAACGAACACGGCTATACAGTATTAAACCTCGTAGTTAACAAGATTAACTTATTTCAAATATTAAAGCGTATTACCCTGGAATTAAAGTTATTATTAACTAAATTTGAATCGAGTTCAATATTTAAGATAATCTCTCGCATAAACCAATGATTTTTCAAATAACCAGAGGAAAATATATATTATTTTGATTTGCTTTCATTTGCACATAAAGAACGTAGCTACTAGCATTTACCAACGTTAAGGGTCATTTTAAAATCTGACAAGCAAAAGCCTAATAAGGTAAGAAATGGTTTGCTTTTGGGTGTTTCATATAAAGTGAGCAATTTATTCCACAAATTAAAAGTATTATACTTTTGGCATTTACTATTAACGTAATTGTGATATTTCACACTATCTATTTTAACTTTTTGGCATTTAAATTTAGCGAATATCTTTTTAATATAAGAAACTTTTACTTAACGCCAATGAGTGATTTCTAGTACTAATATTATATATTGTATACTTACACATCAATCCTTTCTGGTTGTATGAAGCAGACTGCTATTGCAATTACCGATGAGTTATCCGACCAATTGTCTTCCAACTGCATCTCGTAGGAAGTTGAACTATAATAGTAGACTCTCCACAATGACATTGTTGCAGATGCAGTAAGATAGATAAAGAACAAGTACAAGCACAGCCAAAGAAACCTGTAGAAGAAGCTTAAAATAAATAATTGAACATGACGCTCGACGAGCACAGGACATTACCATGTAAATAAAGTTTACATGTTCGCATTATTTTCGAGCTTGAGCTCATTCACGTTTTAACTGCTTCAAATATACAAAAGTTCCCACAAATGAGAGTTTACTGGAATAAAATGAGTAGTACCTGTGCAAAATAAACTATAAAAATTATTTTTAATTTTAATAAATAATGCTTGCTGAAATCATTGAATGAAACTAAAACTTGTAAAAAAACAGGCCTTCAATATTTCATCGTATTAATAAACATTTTCTATGCCTGAAAAGGGAAATAATATTATGTTGGAAATGAAAATAAGAGAAGACCTAAAAAAATTCAAGGCCTATTAGTCTAACAAACTAACAAACGTAAAACATTCCCCTTTTTTCGCTATAAAGTACACGAATTGTGACAACAATAATATATGAACTACAATGTGAAAAGGTGCATGTGTTAATTTCTCAAACGCCCGAAGAAAATTAATTCACCATTCTTTGGTAGATTCCCAGAGTAACTATGCTACATACTGATACAATTTTAAGAGAAGCCGGCATGGAAATGAATTCTCCAGAAGTACACTTGAAATGACCTAATCTGTAGGGACAACCATTTTATTAAAATCATCAACCATATTAATATGTTATCGAAACACTTACAACTTTAAATTGATATTCTCAAATTCGCTTGAAGGTCCAATATTTTTATTAATATTATTTTTTAGTTACTTTGTAGTAAAAGATCAATAAATGGTCATGAGGTTTGTTTTGTGAGATTATTTCAGTCAATGTTGATATAATTAATATCTAGGTACATTTTAGTTTATGCCTCCATTCCCATACATTTGATCAATAAAGATTGAAGAACAGGAAGAGCTACAAGAGAACATGTATTAACTCGACACGAATTCACGTTTTGACATAGACAGGAATAAGACCTCCGTTAACTGTATAAGCAATCGGAGAAACAAGAAGCAATGAAGTCGACATAGTCGAAATGAATTGATATGAAACCAAATGTGAATAGTGTGTATCAATACTACAACACGTTTATAGAACAATTTCATGAAAACGCAAACACCTGCAACAAAGCTCAGAACGAAACTAATATTAGCAGCTTCCTCCAAGGTGTTTCCAGGGTCGATACATGATAGCTAATATCAGATATTGATTCTAAGTATAACGGACGTGCATGTTAGAAACGTGACACCAGAATTAAGAACATGATCAGTCTTGAGAACCTATCCTCTCATAAAGTTCCACCGCAAAATTGTATCAACCGATTTCATAAACTTTCTGCCAATGCCCTGAACAACAAATATATATTTGAAATAGCCTTTATTCCTATCCATGACTCTACAGTTGGACTTTAATTTCAGAATTAGAACAGTGTGGCTCCAGATTATTCCTAGAGACAGTTTGAATTTCACGTTTCACGTTCGCAAAGCTTCTTTTTAATAACATTAGGACTTAGTCAGATCCGCACAATTATAACAAAGTATATATATTCTTTTAATTGCATTTTCCTTTTTTTTATCTCTAATAATTTATTGCCTTTATTTAATTTCACTTGTTTTGTCCAATATACAGTAAATTTAGATACGAGATATATGTATCTAACCTTTAGTTAGTATACTAAGATTTGAACTCCATTTTACTTTATTTTGTTATAATTGTCATACAATCTCTAGTTTTAATTAAGTTAATCATTAGATACTCCCAGTATGACGAAAGAGCATTTTATCACACAGAAAAAAACACAGTAATTTTAACCTATCTTAAATCAAAATCAACATCAGCTTCATAAACTAAACGTCTATCGTACATAGAAGAATCTCTACATTCCAATTGTGAGCACTAGTTCCTGTGGAAATGTGAAGGCCAAACGTACATATATATTACCTTTAGTGAATGGTTCATTATCGTCAGTTGAAATTCAGGATGGGACGTGAAGGCGCTAATTTTAGCAGACAATTGTTTTCCAGTTTTAATTAAGAACATATCAGGAATATTTAGTGTAAATATTTCACGCCAATGCCTTGTAAATAGTTCCTATAATTTGTATATAATTGCTTCAAATCATTGTAATCCGAGTATCTACAAGTGAAGTATAAAGTAAAATAACCTGTATTTAAATTCCGTTTCACTCACCAGAAACATAACTTTATGCCACCAACTTGGTGGAACACATTCCAAAGTTAACCACTGCTTATTCAAGTGAAATTATTGACAACCGATTGGAACAGATATTTCTTTGAAACTAGAGTATAGCCGAAACTTATGTGTATGCTTTCAACGTGTTAAACATCGAGTAGAAAAAAATGACCAACTGAACATGTAGTTATCACACGTTTAGGGACACTCGAAGCGTGCAGTGACGATTAGAACACATGCAATTTCGTCGCAGAAATATGAACCTCTTAGTAAGTATCAACCGGCCCTTAATTATAAGTGGAAAAATAAATTTAGGAATTTCTTTGGACGTACCCCATAAAATGGTTCCATATCAGATCAAAGGAAACCAGGAGAGAAAAATAGTTCCATTGAGTGGTGCCTCAAGCAACCTGAAGTTCTGAATACGTTTACAATATATAGTATACAACATATACTATGTGGCAAAAATCTAGAACAAACTCTTGTAATTTAGAAACGGCTTAAGGCATTGGGAAGATATTTTGGACAGAGGTACTGAAAATAGAGACTCACCTCATTTTGTGTAAGCACCGTCATGGTCGCCATCTTGAAGTCCGCTATCTTGGATTCAGGTCGAAATTTTCAAACAGGAGGAGGGCCATGTGACGTATAGTTTTGGGATAGGTTTTCACCACAAACATAAATCTGACATTATTTTGACGATACGTTTAATCACGTAGAGTTATTACGTTTGAGAAATGAAATGCTCCTATGTAATACTGCTATTTTATATCTATTGTAGTTACGGACGGATGTGTAAATTTTTTGAAGTCTTTTACTTAAATTACTTCCCTGAATCTCACTGCTAGATAAATTTAAATAGACTACAGTCGCTTCACTATAGACTACAAATATTGCGTGCCACGATCGTGCTACACAAAATGATGTGAGTCTTTACCTCACCTCTGTCCAAAATATCTTCCCACTCCCTTAAGCTGTTGCTAAATTACAAGGGTTCATTTTAGATTTTTGCCACATTTAGACGGTGTTGAGCAGTAAACTCGTATGTCGAAAATTTCAACTTTACAGGGGAAACAAATAAACGTCGATGCAGACTATGAAATGAAGTGACATACGAGGATATTACATTTCGCTTTGCACTTCCATTTTGTTCAATCTACCCGTAATTTTTTGCAGGTACGTGAAATAAATGTTTCTCTATCAAAATCCAACAAAATCTCATTTTCGCAGTTTTGCGACATACGAGGATACTGCTCAAACAATCATTAAAAACCTTTCGTCGCTTTAGGCACCATTTGATATTATTCAATGGAGCTAATGTTTCTCCTGATTTACTTTGATCTGATTGGAACCATTTTAGCGGGTACGTCCAAATAAATTCGGAACTCAAGAACTAAGGATCACCCTAGAGCATCGTATGTACAGCGAAAGTGATTACAAGGTTACTTTTAATTCTATGGATTTACATTCCATGGAATCAGTGTTCGCTGTGTTGATTTATTCATTTTGAACAGTTCTTTTCTTATTTCACTTTTCATCCTTCCCTCTTTTAATTCAGCCCTCTTGAATTTTTTTGAAGACCTTATGAACAACGAGTATTGATATATTAACTTCTAATGAAAAATTGATTACATGAACTTTACATAATTGATACTGACCATATTTACTGAATGTATTATACTTATTTTTATTTTATTTATATACGTGTTTTAGCCCTAGATTCAAACGAAACATATACAGTGGTTACCTGAAGATCGCTATAAGCCGGAGGTAAAGGACAAATATCTTTTTTTTCACTCTTTACTCGCATGTAATAATGTGGTTTTATTATATGTTCATTTATTGTATTGTTTACTCTGATGGGAATATTGATTAACTTGCATTAGAGTTCGAGGCCATCTGCTCATTTTACTCATGTTTCTTAGATCATAAAGATTTCATTACACAGTTAAAATATATTGTTTTATTTGAGATGAATTAGTTCCCTCATATAAATCGTACACTAATTATGACATGGTATCCAGGTTTTAAGCAAACCAATAAGAGTACGTGTTAACAGAAATTAACGTAACTTTTCACAATGCAGCCAGTAAAATATTATTAAGTACGCGAGTGACTAGGTACGTTAGCAGTAACAGAGCATATTTTTTCTCAAAATACAAGAGACGTATACAAATTCATTTATTACATAACATATGACTGTAGATTTGAAAAAAAAGACAAATGGGAAAACTAATATTAAATACAATAAGCATAAAGACAGATACTTAAATACTTATGGCGAATACTGAGTATTAGATACGTAAAAAACTGTATTATTTATAATAACATAATATACCGGTATCAAGCAAGATAAGTACATACTTCCTTACATACATTCATCCATGCATACTGTCACATTTCCATTCATAGATACAGGTATACATTTATCTATATAGAGACATATACGTGAGTGTAAAAGAAATAGTATAATATATTACACCTAAAAAGTACCGTAATCCTAAAATTTCAGTACTTTTTTGCGTGATTTTTTTTTTTACTAAAACAACGTATTAATATCATTCATAAACATTAATTCTGTTCCAAATATACTTTTTTCAAAAACATTGCAGATATTCTTTTCACTTCAAAATCGTTAAAAAAATATATATACGGATTAATTTGAACTACATGATTAAAACTGAAAAAAAATGTTTATCTTATCATAAGAAATAACTGAAGCTCTTTTATGTTCAATAGCAATAATACTCAAGTTTGAAAGTTTTTCTTGCGCCATGGTGCTTCTTAAGTAATTTTCAATAAGTTTTAGTTTAATAAAACTTCTTTCGACTGAAGCAACTGTTACAGGAAGAGTTACAAATATCTTTAAGGATGTTGTCATATTTGGATATCCTTCTTCCAGTCTGTGCTTGTAGATGAGATTCAAGAGTCTCGCTGGAACTGCAGTTTTCATGTTGGTATCCAGTAGAAAGGCGTGATGCTTAAAACTTTGAATTTCCTCAAGAAATTCGTCTTCATTTATGTCGTCGTCCTTGTAACTTTCTGCTAACTTTTTTGCTGCAGTAAGTAAGTCGTTGACATTCATTTTGAGGATGTTACTGCCATTTAGAAAGCTAAATTTTTCACTGATTTCTTCCAAATGTTGAAACCGGGTTTTAAATTCACCCAATATGTTGTCAACGATTTCAAATAAAGTAATTCCAAGCACATCTTTCCCTGATAAGCTGACACTTTCATCATCGAAGCTCTCGTCAAACATATTTTCCTTTTTCCTTTTATCTTCCAAATCAGCAGGTATCCCAATCTTCTCAGCAATTAGTTTAGCTTCTGTAGTTGCTTTGGATCCCTAGTCGCTTCCAAGAAGTTTAAAGCTGTAAGAAAGTGACTGACTGACTCACCACGGAAATTCCAATTTCTAAACTACTTCTAGAAGTGCTAGAGACTTCCGGGTTTTTATTCGCTTCTTCATTGTCAACTTTGAATATTTGAGCCATTTTGGCGCCCCTCCAACCAAGCGCCCGGGGTACGTGTCCCGCCTGACAAACACTAATAGTTTATCAGACCCAGGAACCTTGGATTTTGATTTTATTCAAGGCTTTTTGGCAACTCTGGCTCAAGCAGTATCTATGTTTAGGAGTGAATTGGTGGAATGACGGTACTAGAAGGAAACGGGAAACCCCCGAGAAAACCCATGCGCAAAGTGTTTATCCAGCACAAAGCCTACCTGGCATGAGCTGGGGTCGAGCCGAGGTTCATTAGCACAAGAGTCGAACGCTATTCTACTGAGCCACTGCGGCGCAGGGACTTTAGATTCAAAAATCCAATTCTACGCACAATACGGGGCTGCTCCTTTCTGACATTATGCTCTTAACTATTTCATTTTATTTTTATTTTGACGGTACAGATTCGATATGCTATGTTAGCTGGTTAAGTTTGATTGCGTCAAATATGAAAAAAGGAACAGAATACAAGGACCATGAAATATTTACAAAAACCTGCTTCATTGTGATGGTACAGAGTCCAAATGGTAAAAAGCCAGTTTAGGGTAAGTACTAACGAACTTACCTAATATTATCTATTGTAAGTTATTTAATCTATCCTAAACCAACCTTAACTAATTTCATCTTTCTTAATGTAAAAACTATGCAACAAAATAACAAAATAAATTTATATGCATTGTAGATAGGTGAAAATGGATTTTGCCACCATATTACGGAATAAATGCTACAATACACACACCCTAGCAGGAGAAAATCATATCGTGTATGCAGCATGGAAAGGTGCTTTGCTAATACAATTACCTTAGAAATGTGTCCCTTTAAGTACATACTGTTACTACATATTTTCACTACATACTGTTACTCAAATAATAACACTACATTTTACATTGAGTGGTTTGGCTTCCAAGTGGTGTAAGTCCAAAAATTAAGAAATTGAACTAACAATATTTTAGAAAAACTAGATCTATAAAATCACTAAGCGATGTGGGTACCGGCTCTCCTAAAAATAGGTTGACTTTGAGAAATAGTAAAATGTGTTAATAATTATGTTTAATGTTTAACCGCAATTTTATGAACTGGTAGTCATATTGTCATAAAGTAATTATTGTTATGTGTTATGTACATTTTTCGTAAATATATAATAAGACAAATGCAGTAAACATATAAACTTCAGAAAAACAGTTATAAAGCGCATGCATTACTCTATTTCTACTATTTGTCCGAAAACATATTATGCGAATTTAAGCATTACTCTATAGCATACTAATATAGCCCTATATTAGTTTTTTTTTAACAAAGGGGACCTATAATCGAATAAACAAATTATATTAACTTTATCTTCCACATTCAAGAAACAAAAGTTAATAATTGTAACAGAAGAGTTTCCAGTAGGTTAATAAATAGGAAAGACACCCCAGGATGAATGGATTACCCAAGATTTGCAATGAAGTCGTTAATCTATAACTGGTATTGGATTCCAGAATGAAGTTACTAAATCACTAGAAAATGCGCTGAAAGGAATGTTGGAGTAATAAAAGCTCAGGAGAATTGAGAGTCACGAACACCAATCGAGTTAGAAATGTAACAGAATTAATAAAGTTTGGAAAAGAGCAGGACGATGATGATTAACTGAGACGTTAAGAGCACATTTCCTAGATTAAGAAGGAAAGAAATAATGAAAATTAAAGACGATGAAATAGAGGAAAGGAAACTAGGAGTGGGTTGTCAGAAACGTAAAAATGTATCTACAAACAGGATGGAGTAATTGATATTATCGCATAAAGATTATGAGATTTTGTACGTAGGCGGAACCAAGCAGAAGATTGAATATAACATACATGTAACTTAGATTCTGCACTCTACCAAGAGAGACATTAATAGTATGTACAAAGTAAAGACCCGGGATACATAGTAAAAAAAAAAAAGAAAATATACAGGAGAGGATTATATTTGTAATGATGAGTATAGTAAAACAAGATTTCTCAGAGGACTTCGGTTTGACGTAAAGCTGAATAATTACTCCACATACATTTAAATTATATCTGGGGAGACGCTACCTGTATATTCTATACGAATTGTTCTGTGATGAAGAAAATGGAAACGGATATAGAGAATATCGCTACACAAATATAAGCTTAATATAAAAATATGTTAATATCACATCACAGTACTTAGAAACACGGTAGATGCCACCACTGGATGCGCAAAGGATTCCGCTTCCCGTGACGTCACCTCTTGTACAAAATTTGTTGCGAGCGGGTCGAGAAAGCTCCTTCCTGGTTTTAAGAGCATTGGACCTGTTGCTATTCTATCAGTTTAACGTGATCGGTGGTGGTCTTTTTCTCGTTTTCATTAGTACTTTTTGTGTGTTTGTGCGTGCATGTGTATGCGTTGCAGAAGGTGTCAGCAAAATATTGAACGTGTAGAGAGGTACTCTTATGTTGTTCTGGCTGTGCGTGCGAATTTCGTTTCTATTTATGTTTTAATTTTTCTTTTGCTAATAAGTAACTATAGTAGGGAAAGCAATGGACGAGGCTATTAATTTATTTATGTTAGAACTTTTGGAGGAAAATGCCTTTCGTATGTGGGGTGGCCACTTGATCCAACACTACAAGGAAATCTAGAATTAACAACATTGCATTCATAGATTTCCTAAACAAATCGAACGTATAAAACGTTGGATATATTTATGTAAGATAGAGATGCTTTCATAGAGGACATTGCTCGTGTTTATTCTGAATATTTCAAGAAAACTGATTATGAAAGCGATTTAAAAGCTGAACTTCTGAATCTGAAACCAAAATTACTGTTACCTGTGCTGAACCTCACCTTAAAATTCCAAATGCTTATCAAGAAACACCTCTCGAATCATTTAAACATCGTGCATTATGAATAGAGAAACGGAATAATAAAATAAATGTTGTAAAACATATTACATTCATACCCTGTCATGTGTCACGAAAATAAAAACAAAATGACGCAATTAGCGAAGAGTCCACAACAGAAATTTTCAGCACGTGCAACGACAGCTTGATTATGGAAAACAAATTGCTTAAGGCGGAAAATGGAAAATTAGTTAAACGTATTGAGGAGTTATAAGCAATTTAAAAAAAAGAAATATATGATAATCTGCTACTGCAGAGTTGAGTTGACATATACGAGCATGTGAAAAGGAAGCTATCTATCTTCACGCCTTTTCGAAAGTCAGAAGCTTTGGGTGGGTAAGAATGTCATATGGGGCGTAAATGGAATCGCAATATCCATTACGTTACGAGCATTGTCATGTAAAGCTTATGATTTTATTAGTCAGCTGCTATATCCATTGCCCTCCCCACGAACTTTGCAAAGACGGCTTTCTTGCCTAAAATGTCCAGTTGGATTCATCCGTTTTAGTTTTAAACTTCTAAAACATAACGTACGTAACATGAATATCATGGAACGAGATTTAATTCTAAGCTTCGACGAAATGAAAGTGCAAGGTAATATTTCTAATGACAGTACGTATGATTGTTTCAGGGGGGCCATGCAATAATGTTTACGTTATGATGGTATGTTCACTTGTAGACAAATGGAAACAGCCTATATGTTTTGATTTTGATTGTCCAATAACCTTTGCCATTCTTCAAAATGCTATTCTTAGATTACCGAAACTTGGCTTCAAGGTACGAGAATTCGTCTGCGATATGGCACAGTGCAATAGAAGTCTTTTAGCACAGCTGGAAATATCAACGCAAAAGACAATCTTCAAGAATCCCTGTAACCAGAAGAGAAATGTGTGGGACTTTTCTGATATTCCACATGCACTTAATTTGCTGCGAAATCACCTCCTTGGCAGTGGAATTCAATTACTTAATGGCCAAAATGTCACGAAAGATACATTTCAGAAACTGCTGGACAACTACAGAGGAGATCTTCAATATGCATTTAAAGTTCGAAATGAACTTCTAACTGTAGCAGGGATGTAGAGCAGAATTTTAACATTCTCGTCAACCAATTGATAAGATAAATTCTTTGAAAAGTGCTTATGGTATGGATTTGGAAAATCAAATTCGAAACTTGGAGGAAATGTATTAGATGTGCACGTCCATGCGTGTTTGTGGCAAGAAATCTATCCAACCCTTCCAGAATGGATTTCTAATATCTATATCCAGCGTTCGAGGGCTTTACGAAGAAGTACAGCAAGACGGTTATTCATTCCTCCTGACATCAAGGTTAACATAAGATGTTCTGGAAAGTTTATTTTCTAAAGTTCGTGGGTTAGGTAGGTTTTATGACGACCCTCACCAGTAGATGTAATTCGTCGGATTAGAGCCCTTTTAATAGGACAGCAAACAAGCATAATAGCTCAATTGACAAACATCGACGACAATGAAATTTCGAACTGTGAAACTTACATACTTACAGACGTACATCATTAGTAAGTGCGTCTAATAACGAAAATATTCAGACATGTAAAAAATCTTGAGATATTTTTCCTCGTCTTGCTTCTGCCGGTTTGGAATTTGACTATTCTGAAGAGGTTACTAATCCTCAGGAAACTATGCAATACTAAAATTTGTCCTCAGACGAACTTTACGAATTAGAATCAGAGTTAAGGATAAGTTGGCGACTATATTGTGTTCCGTTTGCGAATAAATACTCAAAAAGACTGGTCGACTTACGACATACCTACAGCTGAATTTCCTGACTCTGCATATAACGATTGGTTAGAAGTTATATCTCGTGGACATCTTATTAGATAAACAGAACAGTGCTCCTGCACCGTGATTCAATTGGAATTGCATTTTAATGAATTTCATGGTCAAGAATTAAAATAATATTCTAATGTGATCAAGCAGTTCGAAAATCACATCATGTCTGTGTTTGCCCTTGTTGATCCCTATGCTTTGCGTTGTTACGTTCGGACAAGAAGTTTCATTAGGATGAAAAGTCTCAACAACAGACTGAGTTTAAAAATGAAACACCGAAGACTAGGTAACGACCGAAAACAGAGGATGAAAATGAAGAAAACAGCAACATAGGTAAATTTTAATTATATTTTTCGATTACACTTAATATTCTACAAACCCAGAACTCCGTGAATCCAACGCATAAACCTGCTTGTCGTTTGTCTCCCGCCTGTACATTTGAACAACAGATGGGTGGGATTAAACGAGCTGACCTGCGCGTGGCATCTACCGTGTTTCTAAGTACCGTGGCAGCATATGAATGAAATATGTAAATGTGTTTTCACTACAGTTTAAACTTCCGTTATAGTATTTTTACCCATAATAAAATCGGGAGAGTAGTGTTTTAGAGTTAGCATCAAAGAGCAGTCAGATCATAATAAAATGATTAGCTTTGATGGCAAACAACCGTACTTTACTTGGTAGAGCGTTGATTACACATTCGGAAAGCGCTGTGTTCTATGTGGGAAGCCTAATTATCTGATGAATGACAGTAATTTTTTTGCAGGTGTTTTGTTTTCTCTGTATTACATATAGAAACAGGCAATTCGTCATATACTATGGACCTGAAATTTACATGGTTAAGATTTATTTTTTAGTAGAAGTCCAGTTTGGGAAATCATATTTTCCATTTATCCGTCTACAACGCATACCAGCGCATAATCGAGAGAATGTACAGAGCGAAATTTGTTTCTGTAATAATCAGTAACCTCGCATCCTTACACCATTGTCAATTTATGAACGTTACTGAATTTCTTAATATCCGACCCAGTTATTCATATTTGTATTTCCCTTGTAAACTTTCTTTCCAGTATTTTGTGAACTAAACAAGCTTTAGTGTATTGAATTGTGGGCCTAAACCTTTTCAGAAAAAATAACTCTTTCAGTTTCTGATAACTGATCATAATTCGTGAAAGCGTCTACCTAAAAGCACTAATTGATTTTAGGTATAAGAGTTAGATTTGTGTTATAGTGTTGCTTCTGACGTTTTGGAACGAAATTATTTTTTTTAGGCGGAATGCCAAGCCCTTCTCCTCTACATGCTGTTTACATGCTCGATTGTTTTCCATTAGTTTCTAGACACTTCCTGCGTCATGTTTCCTCTGATTGGAATTCTAAACTTTACCCAAAACAACTTTAAATGATATTGTGATCATTCAAACTAAGCAAAGTAGCCAGTAAGAGTTATGACAAATTTGTATAATGTTTACTTAAATCTTATATCAAATTATTTAAACATTTGAAGTTTATGAACTCATACCTAATAACAACATTCGAATTCGATGATAAAATCTTCAGACCATGGAGTGATGAAACTGAAATGTATTCCTTCAATGCTTCTACAAAGGCAGCTCTGGTCCTCACCAGAATCCATTTCTTTCCCAAGGAATTCTCAGGATTTCTCAGGTTATGGCTGCAATAAATTTTAACACTAATTAGATTGATTAATTCTTGTTTTCTTAACTAAACAACACTCTTTAGCGTAACAGTTCCGAATAACAACGGAACTTTCTATTCTCATGTTATCCATCAATATCGATAATGAATTTATAAAAAACTATCGATAGATCAGTATATGTTATTTTAATGTTTAATTTTCTGTTCCAACTTATAAGTTTCTTGATCGATATTTTATTCCCATGTTAACCACGTGATGATATATATATATATATATATATATATATATATATTACAAATTCTATTTTTAACTGATAAATAAAGACATATTTCAGCAAATCACCGTCGAAGTTACTTTTTCGAAATATAATTTTAATCAGATCATGCGTAGGAATACGTTCGTGACCACTATTCAATTATTTTCATTTCATCATATATATATATATATATATATATATATATATATAAATAGATAGATATATAAATAGATAGATATAGTTTTAGATATAGATAGATAGATAGATAGATAGATAGATAGATAGATAGATAGATAGATATATAGATAGATAGATAGATAGATAGATAGATAGATATTGTCATTATCGCTTTACGCACTTTTTGCTTATTAAATATTTTCATGTTAGAGCTACATTTTAAATAAATAATGGTCTCTTTCGTAATACTGCATATATCAATTCAACGTACGAGCGTCGTGACCTGAGTGAAGTAGAATACATGTTTAAATTAATGAAGATTTTTTTCATTGGTTTTATTAGCCATGTGTCAGAGAGACGAATTAGCTTTCGCATGGGCAGTAACCCTGCCCGTTTCCTCTTGCAGCAACAATGTTCATAGCAATACAATAAATCGAAATTTGAAGTCAAGCTTTCTTGTGCCAAAATGTTAAATGGTATCTGATTTCAATTTTAATTATATTTGGTATAGATCTTAAAACGCGCTAATCATTTTGAAGCATAAACGGTCCACTATAACATGTACACATCCATAATATTATGGGTAAAATATATATTATTCTATTTTTTGTCTTTTCGTCCGTAGTGTGAAAATGAGCATAACAGAGACCAAACTCTCGCCCATCTCAGAACCCATAGGACTATAGCAAACAAAAGTAAACCTCTGTGCTAATGTAATCCTAGAAACCTTCTCTAAAGGTTAAACTGTACGAATTAAATCAAAGAGAGAACTCCACACCCCGTACCTTCAGAAGGTTTAAGCGAATAACATCAAATTTTATAGTCCATTTCCAAAACCGCCCTTGGCCAAGCGGTATTTATTTAGGAAATCGACAAAATTACTTCTGATACATTTCTTATTTTTTAAAGTTTCAAAATATGGCCATACATGAGTATCAGAGAAATGCTTGTAAAAATTTAGTTTACTAAGATTTTACCTTTTAAAAACAGAAAAGAAATAACATATTTGTATATATTATTATATGTTTGTATATTACATTTTTTTAAAATTAAAACAGCCTGACAAGGCTATTTCACTTAACTTCATTGTAAAACCACATAACAGGCGACACAATTTCAATTTTCTAACAACACATTCCTCAGACGAAACACATAATGTTTCTACCGTTTCATTTGGGGGAGATGTTAGAACATTGAAAGAGTTAGGCTTGCTCTGCGTTTTGTATGGATACGAGGCCTTATGTTCATGTTAATTTTTATTTCTGTGCTTTACTCTCTTATGATAATCAAACTATTTTACAGACGTTTTGGATCATAAAACATTACTAATGTGTTGGAAAATAATGGCACTCAATAATGTCAACCTTTCAATTTTACATATTTCTGGACAAATGCGCTTTTGCAAATGGTCTATACACTTACATTATAGGGTTACTTGATCCAGCAACGCGGGAATGCTTATAATGGAATACTGCCAAACATCATTCGTGTCTCCATGAACCTACTGCAATGCCAATATGCAACGCAAGTCGCTCACCCACCGCCAGAACATTATCATTTTTACAATCGTTTATAATGCAAGGAAGTGATATGAGAAAATATGAAAATAATTGGAGAAAACACGAATCACAAAAGTGATTAAATATACACTGTCAACCGCTTCGCCCAGAGGCAGAAATTGTTGATGCTAGTGATACTGGGAATGGAGATTATTATATTTTGGCACTTGAGGTTCTGCCCTAACGAAAAATAGCTTTCTTAGCTAGAATTGATAATGTTTCAGAATTCGTCAAATCTCGTGGATTTTGACGAGCTTTAGAAAAATTTGCTAAATCTGCGATCGAAAATTCGGGCAGAAGCGATTATATAATTTATTCCTGTTCTTCATAATCCTGCGCTACAATATTTGCTGTTTAGTAAAAATCCAGATCTTCCACTTAACACACCATCTTTCCATGGCACATAATGTTAACTACACTTCACCATGAGTAAGATTAAGGTGATTATGATAGGATAGGAAATAGGAAATTATGATAGGCACTGAAAGAAAAAAATAATTATTACACATTCCGAGCGCATATATAAAAAATGATGTTTACAACTTGATCAAGATCCTTCCCATTATTCCAAACACCGATCTTCAGAAAACATAAAATAGAACAGAACGTCGAGAATCTTGATCAAAGATTTCCCTTCCGATGTTCACCGGATCATGCGTTGAAGCCTTGAATATATTTGAGGAACACATGAATACTTCTTCGAAAATAAACTACCAAGCAACACTATTTGAGATGGACACTGAAAACCTATACGATATACACATTTATTTCAAAAAATCAATATACAAATCTAAGTTAATTAGTCGAATAGTTGGTACAATAGTCCAGTGGCGTGAGATAAATTGGCGGTAAATTGTGTTAAATTTGCCTCCAATAGGCCACTTACAAATAGCTGACACTAGGTACCATGCGTTACTGCTTAATATGGTGACACGTAGCCAAATGACAGTGATAGTTATACCCATTTCAATCTACTCATAGCCAGGTGGCGTCACTTGTAAACGTAGAATCTGGGTAGAATCCACAGAATGGAACACGAATACTGTCTGTAAAGTTATTCAGCCTGTAACGTCCCTCACATCTCATTCAATTTTCGTTTGCTACATGTATATTGTCATTTAATGCCGCCCTGGATTGTATTATATAAATTCATGATTTGGTATCAATTATTTTGTAACATACTGTGCGTACAGTTAAACTATAAAATTATTTTAGCTATCTCGTGCACACCTTTGATCGATAAAATTCTAACTAGCAGAAAAGCATTTTAATGGTATGCGTATATGTGAATGTAACTTTACTGTGCCAGAGAGTGACCTCGGTTATATGACATCAAAAGCCCAGGATCTCTGATCGCTGACCAAGGGTTAGTTCTACAATTGACGGCTAAATCTCTAGTCACCGCTAAGTTAAGGCCCACTCTCATTTTCCGTGCTCTCATTGGCTAAAATCAGACTTGGCCTCAACTTAGCGCTGACTAGAAATTTAGCGGTTGATTGTAGAACTGACTCTAAGTGTATATCAGTCGATGCAGTTCAACGGAATTTCAAATATTCTCGGCCTACGGGCCGAAACACATCAAGATATTTTGCTTGGTGTTCTTTTTCTTGGACATTGTCTACCAATAAACCTATTGTCATTATCAATCTCTGATCTTTTATTGATCCTTACATTTGTACTTTATCATAATTACTTTAACCTTCATTTATTGTAATCTGCTCTTTCAACTTCATTGTAACTACCTAATTACTATCCTAGTGTTTTCTAGTCGAAGAAATAAGGCAGGAAGGGGTCATCAATCAAATACCTGGTTTCTACTAGTCTAAGAAATAAGTCATGTAGCGATGCTCTTCTTTGCTAGTGCAATTAATCTAAGAAATAAAGCATATTGCACAATCCTTTGGCTCTCTCTAGTCTAAGAAATAAGGCAGGGTATAGTATGACCAATTCCATGACTCCAACTAGTCTAAGGAAAAAGGCAGGAAGGAGTGAGTTAACCATTCCACCTATTCTTGACTCCAACTAGAAAATAAGAATAAGGTATAACATAGGATTCTCTCCTGGGACCGTTGCGAACAAGATAAAAGAGGTATGAACTTTATAGGCAACACTACGATATAACATATAATTGTCACCCAGTTAGGAAGGGTGCATTTAGGCTGCATCTAGTGAATAGTGTAGATCAAGTGGCCGCGTCTGGTATCTTTACATTAATGAGCCCAGCCTAAAGACTCGAAAACCGAGCGGAATTCGTACGTTAATTTGATGGAATAATCGTCGCATCATGGAAAGTGAAGAAGAGATGTAAGTCCAGAAAGGGCATCTAAATCACTGGAGTCCGATAAAGGCAATCCTCAAAGAAGCAATAGCAGGACTTGAAAAAAAAAATAGGCCAAGATAACTGAAACTAATGACCAAACAGCAGCTGGCATCGAAAGGCAATATAATAAGAAGCAGATAGATTCACTATATTACTATAAATATTAGACGAAATAAAAACATAAAATTAGCAAAAGGATAAGAAAATGCACAAGAAATTTAGAGGCTTATAGGAAAGGCTTGATACACAAAATCAGAATTTAAAAAGTTTAAGGGAAGAGACCATTGAACAAAAACAGAAAGTGGAAGAAAATTTCAGCAGGTTAAGGCAGAAATCCATTGAATAGAAACATAAAACGGAAGAAAATTTCAGCAGTTTAATGCAGGAATCCATTTAGCAGAAAATGGAGGAAAATGTCAGCGCCCTGAATGGGAAAATACCAACCGAAAACAAACCTAGACGAAAAGCTCCTTGATAATGATAAAGACCAGGAACAGCAATTTAATGAACCTAAAATAGGTATTAAGAAGTAACGAATACCGTCAAGATTACCAAGCTAGCTTCACCAAATTGAAAGGTCAAACAGATGCCATGGAAGAAAAACCAGATCTACATCTTGATAGAACCAATGCACGACTCACAGCCGTAGAAAATGACATATCAGAAACGAATGGAAAGTTGACTACTATGGAGACCAATATCAAGAAATCAAGTGAAAGACAAACACTAGTAGAAACTGATATATATAATATCAAAATATCAATAAAAGAAGACAAACAACAAATAGGACAGAGGCTAGATAAAGAGGTTAAGAAAATACTTCTAAGTCTTTTTACAGAGACTTTTCCATCAACAAGAAAGATAAATTCACACAGAGTTACTTGTCAGGAAGAAACCTCTCTTCAAACATTTTTTTCAGACGGATGAAGAAGGAAGTTCTGCAGAAGAACCTAAGAAACATGTGCCTTGGAATTTTGTACAAAAACTGAAACGAGATTTAGGCAAACAGAAACTAACTCGATAATTAGAATTGATTATTACAATCATATACCAAAATGGAAAGGCAATATCCAAGTAGTTAGTCCAACACAATATCTTCAATATCTTAAGCATTACCTTAGGGGTCCCAGAGGAAGATTACAAACACATTTTTGGACGGGGTCTGAAATGAAACGCCGAAGGTTGGTTTCGTTTAGTAAGAGGACAAAATAATGATGATCAAGATTTCTGCTACAAGCTTATTCAGAAATATGCCAACAAAAGAATCACTGAAAGAAGGACGAAGAGAATCTGTCGAGATAACCCTGACTGGAGCAATGGAAAAGTCTTGGGGAAGAAACAGCAAGTTTCATCACGAAACTGACAAGAATAAATCCGGATATTACACATGAGAAATTGCTCGAGGAAGCAGTCAGTATTGTGCCCTATGATCTTCAGAAACTTTTGAGCTGTGCCAATCTTGAGCATAAAGAACAGTTGTTAGAATCCTTAGAGAAACAAGATAGTTTTGTAAATAGAAACATAACCAAACCAGTATGCCAGATGAATTAAAGGGACAAGCGAACCGATAATGAAAGACCCAACAGAAGCTTTCAAAGGCACAAAAGACAAGCAGAGAGAGACACCAATTGGAGAAGCAATCGTCGAGATGTAGTTAATACCTGCATTTCACATATTGAAGAATGTGTACAATTTGGAAGGAATTAACTAATCAAAGTGATAATATCAATAAAGAAGCAAATTCAAAACAAGCAAAACACATTAGGAATTTTTAGCGCCTTCCTACCACCCCTACCTCTTTGCTTTCTTAGCACAGCTTTGTTTCGAGCGCCTTAGGGGTGCAGCGAATCTAAAGGGGATTCTCCACAAAGCTGGGGTAGGCCAACCCCTTCTCGGCGCCGAGGCACGGAGTCTGTAGGACCTGAAATTGCATAATTTAAAATGGTATAAAAAAGATGAAAAGGAGAAGAGTATAAGAGGACTGAGGGGGGGTATTTCTCTGGCCCATTTCCCGATGGATAAACCTGGGTCCTATTTCCGCGAGTTGGGAGGAAAGTTACTATTTATTTTTCTACTAGTAATGCATACACTATTTTAAATACACAAGTAACTCCAGCTATACGATCCACAGTTATTTATTTATTTATATCTGTTGTGACATTATTATTTTATTTTTTATTTATGTCATTTCGTTCTTATTTCTTATTTGTGCATTTCTCTGATTTCATTTATGACAATTTTAGATTTGTCTATTTTTCTTTTCTTTCATTCATTCATACTTTACTGTTTACTATCTTTATTATTAGTATTTTAACACGATTGCAACTCCTATTTTGTATCCGTTCTCTTGTTGAGCTAAGAGAGTTCGTACTTTACATTACCTGTGCCTATTTCAAATTCTAATCTTTTCCCATTACCTAATCTATACTATTTGTAACTTCCTTTATCCCAGTAAACTATATGTCCCCTAGTATGATTAACTGAATATTTTATAGAAAACAACATAAAGTCACATTCATACTCCCATTCATCCTGTGCGCGGCTCCAAGCCGGTCGAGTTGATTCAGGTCCCCGGGCAGCTGGATTTCTCCTCTATATCCATGGATCGAGGCTGGTTCAGGGAAATCCTTCTCTTATCTCTTCCAGACTCACCGGGTCCATCACCTCACATCACACTCGCGCACTCGCAACATTATATTTATTCCGCGGTTTTTAAGTTCGTACCATCCAGAGTTGGAGCGCTGTCCTAATAACAAGTCGGATGCAGCTCTGGTAGCGATGAAACGTTTTATTTTCGAAAATACGTACAGCACCGTGAGCGCTCTGTTATTATTAGTTTTAGGTATTTCTGCCTTCTAGGGAAAGGGTACGCTATTGCCATGACCGTGAAGAAGACCTAAAATCCACAAAGTTCGCATGCCATCGTTCAACCATTACTCTAAACTTAAATATCCCTTTTACACTCACACCCGCCATGCATACATAATACCCGATTCATCACCAATACACAATCTGCCGACCGAACGAACCAGCGAGTGAAAGAACAAGCGGACCAACACATGGTTACACGGACACACGGAATATAGCCTATATTGTTTCGTTGAGTTTGTTGTTCAGTAGTGTAATTCGTAGAATTATCTATTGTTTCGGTTGTATTGCCTATCAATATATATCTCATTTTACATATATGCGAATATTTTGCCGCGAGTAGATCCAGAGTTTCTCGTTTCCTCATTTTCCATTTGTTTTGTACCGTTGTGTCTTGTAATTTCAGTCTTAAATCAACTATTTGTTGTATAATTCTTCCTTTCTTATTTACTTGGTTTCTCGGGCCTCGAGGACGAAATGTTCCGGGGTCGACTCATGGCCGCACACGCACATCGGGGAGTCAATTCGTTCTAATTCATATAATTTGCTTCGGTGCGGCCCATGACCACTTCAGAAATATACAGCGCCGCTGCTTGGGTTCCATCTTCTTCATTGGAGTCGGCTGTGTATATTTTCTATTATTCCATATAATATTCTAGATTTTCTACTTCTTTCCCAGAAGTCTTGCCATTTAGATATAATAATTTCTTCTATTCCCTGTTTATGGTTTGGCAAGGTTCCTAAGATTTCCGAAGCTCTTTTTATATTATTTTTGCTTCATCCAATACAAAACATCAGACTTGATGTTCTCCAAATGGAGAGGCGCTATTCCTAATATTAAGTTTAATGCCACCCCAAGTGTAGTTCGATATGCGCAGGTCGTTCATATTAATACAGATCTTTGCGCGCAATCGAGTTTATCTGCTTAACTCTTATTTTCTCTCAGCCTGTGTGCCCACACACTAGATCAGTATGAGCCAATTGAATTGAAATTTGGTTATGGTACAATTTGATATGTTTTATAGGCAGCCCGAATCTTGTTGTGGCTATTGTAGTTATTTTATTGCCAAATTCGATTATTTTATTTTTCGTAGATTCTATCTGATTAATAAAGTTTAGTTTTTTCATCTAGGATGATCCCTAGATATTTAAATGTTTTAGCCCTTTCTAAGTTTTGATTATTAAACTTTATTTTTAAATATCATGTACTGAGTTTTTTGAGCAGAAACCGTCAGTTTGTTAGTTTCGCACCATTCATGAATTGTCGCTAATTTTTCGTTGCTTTAAGTTCCATTTCGAATCTGGAATCTGCCTTCACCAATACCGCAATGTCGTCGACATAGGCGATGATTGACATTGCTTCTTCCATTTCATTGATCTTCTTTATGCACGAATCGATGCAAATGTCCCAAAGACTGGGCCACAGTCGATCCCTGGGCACATCCCTTATTCGGTCTCCGGGTCATTTTTTCTCCTGGGGCACGCAGGCTGACTGTTCTGTTCGTACAGTAGTCCCCGAGAACCCTTATCATGTAATTTGGTATTTCGCTATTCTTCAAGTTTACAAATAGGGACGGCCACCACAGGTTGTCGATGGCTCGCCTGATGTCAATGAAAATTGTCAAAATATATTTGCCATCCACCCCCTTCACGCCATGGAAGAACTTGTTCAGAGCATCCTCGGCTGACTTTCCTTTCCTAAATCCAAATTGCGTCTAATCTTCCTCAATTCCCTCCCTAGCTGCTTGTAAGCGATTTACAATTATCTTCTGAAAGACCTTTACCAATCACGTTCAGAAGGCAGATGGGTCTATAGGATCTTGGACTAGGCTTTGACTTCTCTCTGCTTTTCAAAAAGATTATTAGGTTGGCTTTCTTCCATTTTTTCGGGAATCTTCCCTGCCTCGAGCATTCGGTGAGGAGCCTTGCCAGGTACGGAATCCTTAGACTTCTTGAGAATTTCTGACTTAATACCATCTGGACCCGGGACGTTTTTACTTTTTAGAGATTTAATTGCCTGATCAATTTCAGAATTTTTCACTTTGATCTCTTCATTATAATTTTCCTCTGTTACTGTTTGATCTAATATTTCCTTCATTCTCGCTCTCATTCTTTGCTGTTCTTCCATTCCTTCTTCTTCTTTATCCTTTGGTATAAGTTCTTCCATTAGTAGTATTGCTGATTCCTTCCACTTTCTGGTATAGTTTCCATCCGTTTTCTTTAATGTTGCTAGAGTTGTGGGTGTTGTCTTCTCCATACAAAGCTTGTATGGCGAGCCCCAATCGTCCATTTTTAGGTTGTCTTCTACAAATGTATCCCAATATTCCTTTTCTCGTATTCTTATTTTTTCCTTATACTCGTTCTTGGCCGTTCGTTATTGTTCTAGTTTTATATCTCTAAGCTCTGGGTCTAGTGCAAATTACTAGCTCTTATTTTTTGCCCTGACAATTCCCCTCGTTATTTCCAACTCCCGACACTAGAAAGGAGCCGTGGTATTTGTCTTAATCTTCTCCTGCAGGGAACAAGAAGTTCTAACTCTTGTCTGATTGAACCCTCCAAAGTTGCAGCTACCAGGTCCACAGCAGTTCAGACTTCCATCTCAGGGAAAGCCAATTGTCTCTAAAAACTTATCCCAATTCATTGTTTTGATGTTATTTTAAGTCCTTTTCCTCAGCAGCACCCTGCGCTGCATTGTTCGCCGCGCCAATTTCGAAAATAATTGCGTTATGGTCGCTTGTGGTCCGGCTATCCAAGATTTGCCAATTATCGATTTTATTATAAAGATTTTGCGTTGTTAATGTTAGGCCTATATTTGTTTCTGCTCCTGCCCTGTTACAAAAGGTTAGGGGTTGTCCCTCATTATTTACTACAATCAGGTTATTTGCAAATATTAATTCTTCTAGTTCTTCTCCTCTTCGTCTATCCCTATCATTTCTAACTTTCATGAACCACAGAAGCAACTTTGCATTTGCGTCCATAGCTATATTTTTTTTGGTTCTGATACGTATTTATTCTTACTTCTAATTTGTTTATAAACTGTGTGATCTCAAATTTATATTGACAATAAAAACTTATTATTATAAATTTACCAAATTTTGTTAATACTTATGCATATGCAGTGAATTCATCTGTTGAGTAATTTCTATTATTTGAAAATTTATAATTATACTTATTATAGCTGCTTTCAGTTCTTCACCTCCCATCACTATCTAAGCTGTAGTAGGTATGTTTATTAGCCTTCTATTCAGAATATATGGTTCCTGGATGCATATTATATGAGTTCGTAGTTCCTCAGCCAGTCTTCGTACCGAAGCTCCAACAGTCCGCGAATGTTGGGCATTTATCTGTACCACAGAGCACCGCTCAGGTCCCATGCCATGGTGAGTATTTAGTGTGCTCATAGCAATGGGGTCAGACTTCCTTCGGATCCAGCAGCACTCTGCCAGGTGCCCTCACAAAGTCGCTGTACAGCTCATTAAGATTGAAGTCCTCGTACCTGCAAGCGAAGACTTCATCTACCAAATCCACAAGTTCTCCCGGGTCTGTTGGTAAATTATGTCTCTTTAGAGAAATGCAATCAACTGCATCTGGTGTTCGAAATGTTATCCTGTCTACATTTGTATGAATCTTGTGCACAATAGGTCTTAGGGCGACGGTTAGGATCTGCGGATCCTCTAAAATGCCAATTTATATCTGTTTTCTTCTTCCGAATATGTCCAAATTATATTTTTCTGTTGATCTCTGGATCTTAGAGGAGAAGATATTTAGATGAGTAGTGTGGGTGATCAGACTGAGCACTGTATATTCACAGTCTTCGAATATGCTAGTGCTACAAATATAAGAGATAAATTGCCCTTAATATTGGTAGAAGAAACGAAATACCCGCAGTAGCATTGTCATTCTGGAGCAACATGCTCTATAATGAAAACATCCTTCGTTGAGAAGTTTAAACGAAATATATCTAAGCAAAGTTCTACAAAATCGAAGTAGATAGAACTGGGCTGAAATCCATTCGAGGGAATTACATCAAAATAAAAGAACATATTAGTATTAATATCAGACTAACGGATAAAAATCAAGAAAAAGTAGAAATTCTGGTAATTGACAATAGTCCTTATGATATCATTCTGGGATACAACTTTCTGAGGATGCTGGGAAATATAAAATTTGATTGCGCAGCAAAACAAATGATGACAAACGCAGTCAGAAGAAATGTATGTAGACAACCACCAAAAGAAGACAACGCAAAGTCTTTGGTTCAATCAATACCAAGTGATCTTCACGTCACACATGAAGAACACCTGTATGAAAGAGAAACTAACAACAGCTTCTTCTCGCTAAAACATCTCGAAGAAGACCTAGAAAAAGATGACCAGGAAATCCTAACTGGATCCAGCGATGAGGAAATTAACAATCAGCAAGAAATATATTACCAAGCCTTTTGTGACATAACTGATGCCAAAAGGAAACCATTCACTGAAGAGTTAAGAAAAGATGTAAGGAATAACCATTTTGCAATCTTAATCCAGAAAAAACAATGAAGCAGAATCTGAGAGAATAAAGAAATGCGAAATGAAAGATGAACCAGCTCCATACATCATGCGCTCTTGCGGATAATCGTTTCCGTCCTGGATATTAGAGACGGTGGCAGTAGTCCCCTCAGTGGCTTAGAAGTAGCAGAGTTTATTGCTCCCTTCCTAACCTTACGAGAACTACATATCGACGCCCAAAGATCCATTACTAGTGTTAATACAAGGGTGTAGTGTTTATATAATAATCAACTACCGTATAAAAAATAGTTTAAAAAAATGTCTACGTAATTCATTAGGTGCAGTGCTATTAAATAATATGTGGAAAAGTGATCCATTTAGAAAGAGGAACTACTTTATACTAAAGAACTATTATATGAATATATATTAAAGGATTTATAAAAACAAACTTAAGATTTTACAAACTAAAGTTTTCAAAATTTTCTTCTCAGGGATAACCATGTGTAATGTACCTCACATCTAGTTCAATGTTCGCTTGTTACATGTATATTATCATTTAATGCCACCGTTCATGATTTTCGACAATTTTTGGAACATCCTGTGCGTAGAGTTGAATTATGAAATTCCTTTAACTATCTCGTGCGCACGTTTGATCGACAAAATTCTAATTAGCGGAAAAGCATTATAATGGTGTGTGTATTTGTGAATGTGCGTTATTTGTGCAGAAGAGTGACTTCGATTATATGACGTCAAAAGCCGAGGATCTCCGAGCGCCAACCAAGAGTATATCAGTCGATGTAGCTGGCCCGGAGTTCAAATATCCTCGGTCTATAGGTCAAAACACATCAAGATATCTTGCTTGGTGTTCTCTTCTTGGACATTGTCCACCAATAAATATACTGTCATTCGCAATCTCTGACCTTTTATTGATCTTTACATTTGAAGTGCTTTATCATAATTACTTTTAGCCTTCATTTATTATCATCTACTCTTTGAACTTCACTGTACCTACCTAATTACCATTCTAGTGTTTTTAGTCTAAGCAATAAGGCAGGCGGCAATGTTCCTGGCTCCGACTAGTCATTACAAGGTAAGAAGGAGTCCTCATTACGGCTAATTTTGTTTTCACTCTCTTGTATTGATCACTTGATCACTTTTCAGCATCGTATTTTAGGTTCATCTCGCACCCATAGTCGCGGTAGAGAATAAGAATGAGGTATAACATAGGGTTCTCTGCTGGGACAATTGCGAATAGGATTAAGGAGGCGTGTACTTGATAGCCAGCACTGTGATATCACATATAATTGGTACCCAGTTAGGAAGGGGACATATAAGCTGCATCTAATGGATAGTATAGAACGGGTGGCTGCGTCTGGTACCTTTGCATGCCGATAAGGAATATGAAAAATCACCATGGGAATCATAAACAATGGGAAAATGATTGAAACAGAGGCATTTAACGCATTAATTACACTTAACACATTTTACAACAACTAAATGGACATTTTCCAAGTCCCCCTAACCTGATATATGCAGCAATAATTACTACAATCAAAGTGTTCTGGAACTGCATTCAAGCCGGCCATTTTCCAATCATACCGATAGGAAACTGTAAATTTTTGAGAGAGCATAACATTATAAAAATAGACAGAACTTTTACAACATTGGTCCGTTTTTGTTGTTTTTGCAGTGATGATGATGAACGACAGACAAACAAATGTTTCACTTAAGTCATGAGCATTCTATTAATATGAAGCTTGATTATTCGTAAATAAACACTAGTATCATTATAGTCGCTTACCAAATAAAATTATTATTCGTGTAGTTTTGCAGGAACTACAGATTTCTTATCGCGATTGGAACTCTATTGCAATAGCATGCTAAAGACAATGGGAAAATATTTATGAGATTTTGTCGTTTAATATAAATCCTCAAAATGTGTCAAAATTACAAACGCAACTGTCTTTTAAATGTAACCAGTTATGGTTTAAAAGTTTTACAGTATCCCATCACTATGCTTGGAAGATTGCAAGCACCGACGTTGATCCTAGAGACTTTGATTATTGTACTGATTACAGCATACCCATTCAAGGAGAAACTTGGAATATTTTCATTGACAACGAAGATATCCGTAGCTTATACGTGTTATTAAGCATAGCTGTTGTGTCAACTGCTTCTGTATCGACAATTTTCCCTTTGCTTATTATTATTATCGTGATTTCCCTTTGCTTATTGTCAGACTGCATTGCCATCGGGATTCAGCGGTCGCCGGCGGCCCGATAGAAAAGTTAGATTTATGTTACATCCCTGCTTCCAAAGCGGTATCTGGCAGCAAAAGTAGTATAGCCACGCTGAATGCTCCCGTCATCGACCGTTATCGTAGTGCTAGTGACAGAAAAAATAAAATAAATTAAAGGCGTATCTCTGCCTTCATGGTGTTATTTTAATGCCCATTGCCACATATTCGCGTTTTGCAGTGAACCAAATTGAGACATTTATTTCCTTGAACGAATGTTAAAGACAGGGCTTGCTCCTTATTTACTTGCCCTATTTACATTATCTTCTCTATTATTTATTAATTAGCTTGCAATTGTTTGATTGCATGTGCCTGCAATGGGATTTGCATGCTGTTATTGTAACCACTCGTCTATCCTAACGTCTTCAAAATTAGTAATATGCTTGTATTTCTCTTGTATTACGAATACATTTTCTGAATTAAATGCACCCATAATCGATATTGAGGTAGGATGGATCTTATTTTAGAACTAAAATGACTACATCTGACGTAACGGGGAACACTGATGACCATCTCTATAAGAAAAATCTCCCTAGGGCAGAAAGTGAGCCGAATTTGACTGACCTTTGGCGGAAATTCTGGCGGCTCTATATAGGGTTTCTAAACTTATACCGAGGGAGAATCGGTGCTGCTTTACCGTAGATCCTGTCATTTTGCAGAACGTGAGCAATAAAGTCCGTGGCACGTGCCGTGAGTAGAACGAGTTTGGTGGATTATAGGAATCCAAAATAGATGGGTACGGATATATGGCACTGTGAATAATGGGCGATTTGTGTATACCTTGATAATTGTTCTAGTAAAAGATGTGATGTACGTTTCATTCATCCTATCTTTATTCGTTTGAGAGTAAGAATCTCTGGTCTTCAGGTGGAGCAGAAACTTTCGCCGTGTTATGTGGCTGTATTCTAACTTGGGACCGTGCGAAACTAATAAAAATAACTTGAATTTTTAACCCTTGACAGTAAACGTTGTAAAATTTTCGAATATTAATATCGAACGTTATCCGAAGACGCGCTATGTACGTACGGGGACTATACACAAATGTTCGTCGGTAGATCGACGGGGGATATCCGACAATCGCGACCCGCGTAACGACAGCAGGAAAGCGATACGTTTAGGGCCCAAAAGCCATTGAACCCACAGCAGTAGTAGTATCGTCACTTGAAAGCAATTTGTGAGGAATTGCACTACTTTCCCCGTACCTGGCAGATAGCACGGATTCGATTTTCCAGGCAGTATTATATGCTGTGTTGCCGTGTTTGTTCACAATGTATAAAAGGCTACGAACACCTTTTTTCATCCCCTTCGTGAAAGGCTAAGAGCATATTTCGCATCCCCTATTTATAAAAGACTACGAACACATTGTCCAACCCTTATTTAACATAGTGCAAATTTTATAAAAGGCTACGGCACTTTTTTGCAACCCTTATTTAATATAGCAGAGATTACGCCCTCCAACACTATGAAACGTACGACCCCTATTTAATATAGCAGAGATGACACCCCACATAGTGCACAAGGCTACAATTCATCCCCTATTTAGATATAGCACAGATGAACCCTACACAGAACCATAGCAGAAATAGACTACGAATCCCCACATTCCATAAAAGGCTATGACCCCTATTTAACATAGCAAAGATTAGACATGTAACAGGTGTACAGGTACATTGCAGCCCATATTTAACATAGTAGAAATTACACACATGAACCATTTCGCAACTCCTATTTAAGCTTATTTTGCAACCCTTATTTAATATATCAGAGATTTCGTAAAATACTATGAAGCCTTATTTAACATAGTAGAGATTATAACATAATCTGAAGTTAATTTCTATACCACACCATATAACCTAGGCAAAAGTCAAATATATCTCGTAAACGGCTAGACATATTGAAATTATGTTTTCACATTTGCAACTAGAGTACTGAATACTATTTGTGAAAAAAAGTAGTGACCTCGAGGTCAAAGGTCTAATATTAAACTCTGTATATCTCGTAAACGGGTAGATATATTGAAATTTTGTTTTCACATTTAGAACTAGGGCATTGAATATTATTTGTGAAAAAAGTGGTAACCTCGATGTGAAAGGTCAAATATTAAATCCTGTACATCTCGTAAACGCTTAGACATATTGAGATTCTGTTTTCACGTTTGGAATGTGGGCATTGAATACTTTTGGTGAAAAAGTGGTGACTTCGAGGTCAAAGGTCAAATTCACATTTGGTATGTGGGCATTGAGTGACCTAGGTACTATTTTATTCTATAACCAACTTATGGAAAAAATCCTTTTATTATACTAAAACATTTTATTATACATAAAAGATTATAGACATCTCATTTTTAAAAAAAAGATAGCAAAGAGGGCTTCCACCATAATCCACACTGTAACATAAATTTGAAGTTTTGTGTATACTGCTAACTCAACTCATCTGGCTATTCACCTCGCAATCAACCACACACACACACACACACATGGTTTACAAAAAACATAATCTCGCGCCAGGGACGAACCCATACACATGGTTTACGGAGAGCTTAATCTCGCGCCAGGGACCTACACACAAGGTTTACGGAGAACTAAATCTCGCCCCAGGGACCAACACATACACATGGTTTACGGAGAAATTAACCTCACGAAAGGGACCATTCTCATAAACGAATAAAGCATAATATCGTTAACATTAATGTTGCCGGTTGAGAATTTATTTAAGAATTCCTGTAGTGAATAGCCAGACATGCTAAATAGAAAAAAACAATAGTGTCTACAGAATTGAGATAAATCACATTGAATGCGTCTATTATTCCACGTATAAAATAAACAGTTTCGTTTTAAAAACCTTATATGATACGGTATATATGGTGGAAGGCCCTAGCTATCAAAATATTCACCCTGCCCTGAATTAGAAATATAAACAGCAACCCAGTGTTTACCGGACTTATTACTAGCATCAGTATTTAAAATAATGGCTCCAGGAAATGTATGAATAGACGGATGTATTTCATCTGCAGCATATACACCTGTAAAATGTTTTCTAGGCAAATTCTGTTGTATTTCCTCATAAAGTTCAAGGGTATTTAACATTTTCTTTTAATTAATATATATTTTTTCTGGAAATCAATTTCTAGTTCTGAGGACAATTCACCGTAAATAACAGCTGTTAGAGTAGACGGCAGTTCTTGCTTAAAATGAACTTCTAATCGAACACTTCCCTGTCGCTGGAGGCTAGTATGAAAAGCAGCACCGGCACTAGATTCGGGAGTTAAATCAAACACCAGTAGAGTATAACGATTAATTATATTCGGCTAGTGAAATATCATTACCTTGATTAGAATAATAAATACCAGAACCTGTAAATATCGTAAAATATGCTTGTATATATAGCTTATTATTAAAATCTGACTGTAGTGGTCTAGATGGAACAGGAGTTCCGTCAACATACAATGTAAAGAATGCTATACCGAAATGCTTAACATTAAAAGGATTTGTCTGATAAGTACCGTTGAAAGCTGTATCAGTAACAAATCCAATAATAATACGTTTAAGCACTATGCTGGAAAACAAGTCTGGAAGATTGGGGCCATAATGCCCTGCGGTAAAATCTCTGTCTTCACCTGCACCTTTGTTATCGGGTATTTTACTCTAAATTTGGGATTTTGCAATACTTTTTTGTGCTATTTTCACCGGGCGACACATCAACCTTTTTCACAAACAATGTTGCATCTGTAATTACAACTTTTCCCTCAGCTCCAGTCTCGCCCATTAGATAAAATACGGGTTTGGCTGGAATCAGCTTAATACGCAATTGTACACCACTCAATAGAAATTTTTCCTGACTGAAAATATCACCATAAATATAGCCCAGTAATTCAAAGGGCTGACTTAACGCTGTGAGACGTGAGCGTTGTTTAAAACCCTGATTATTATTATGGGCCACACTGGGCTGACTTAACGCCGTGAGAAGTGAGCGTTGTTTAAAACCCTGAATATTATTATGGGCCACCCTGTCCATATGCCCGGCAGTATCTTTAAACCACGTTGCGCTCTGAAGATTAGTTGTTTTTGCATTGACATTATAATTCAGTATTTTTTCAACGTAGGATCGAAATAGATATGTATGCGAGGAATAGGAAATTAATTGTTTATTCAAATATATTTGTACCTCGCTGAACATAACACTGAGAAAATCATTCACATGACCTATTTTGTTATCAGCAGTTGTTAAATCAGAACAATCAGGTTTAGTAATGTTACCTCTAATATGTAGCATTGTATGTTATTAATCAATAAAGTCAACACCGTAACAGGGGACTACAAACTCTATGGGTGCATTATCATATATTGAAGCCACAGGTTTATACGGCACTGTTTTAATACCAATAATACTCGTTTGAGTGGGCAGACCCGCAAATAGATCTAATTCTGATTTCGTACAGTCACACTGCACTTTGGATTTCTGCTATTAATACCCACACTAGTTTATTTTTTATAATACTTAATTACGAAAATGTAGTTTTACACATACACTGCCATATTGGAAAGGAAGTGGATTACCCCTGCTATCTCTTAAATCAATAATAATTTGATCAAACTGTTTACGTTGTACGGGGACATAATGAGGATTTTCTGAGGTATGCACATCACTAGTACCATACTCTTTAATATTCGTATTTATAATACGTAGTATAATACGTATTTATAATACAGAATCGCCTACCAGCTGACGTTTTACAATATCACTATAAATATAGATGTGTACGGGCAGCGATTTTTGTAAATCAGGCAGATAACGCGCATGATGGACAAGTGCAATATTATGTTGCTGAATATGATCAAAACCTAGTATTTTGGCTAGTTCGGGTAATAGACGAACTTGAACCCCATTGTCATATTTTCTTACTCTACTGACCTCAATGAATTTTACCTAGGCTTTAACTTTTAATTGTAGATTTAATTTATCGCTTGTATAGTTAATTTGAGATAGAATATCGTTAACATAATAATAATGGCCGGACATTATTTTAGTTACGTTCCAGGTTTCTTTATCTGAGCCCCTGTAATAGATATTATTTATATATTTGGAAACATTCTGAAATTAACCTGTATAATTTACTCTGACAACAGCTGTTTCCCACAAACCTTTCTCCAGCACCAGAGGATGATATAATTTTGTAGTATAACATGATAGAGTATTTTGCGGAAAATATCCCATAAAACTGTTACTGGGAAGTGTGAGGTAAAAACTAGTACGCTGCTCCATAATTAATTAATTAAAAATATATCTCTTCTTCCTCTTTTTCTTTACACCACCGCCTGTTTGCTTATTTTTAAATTTTCCTCCTCCCGCCACACTCGATTTATTTTATTTTATGCTTTATTCTTTAAATTACTTTTTGTCTCTTGCCAACGTGCTTTTAAAACTCTTCAACGGGTCTATTGTTATTTAATACGTCTTCGGCTACATTAATACCACCGCTTAAGAATCTTTTACCAACAGTTTTAATAATGGAAATGCAATCCGAAATAAACCACCTATAAAACAACCAATAACAAACCCTTCTTGATATGGTGCACCTCTATATACATTATAGCCACTACCTGCTTGATGCGAATAATATTGGAGATAAGGATTATTCATTTTTTCTGCTATGTACACAAATATAGTACTAGTTTATAATAATGTATTATTATCATTATTATTATTACCATCCTTTCTCAGGCATATAAAAGGTCTTATTTCCATTTTATAACCACACATCTACGTTACCTCTTAACAGAGGGCAGTATGCACTTCAACGTTTCTTTCAAGGGGTTATTATTCAAGGGGGTGTAGGTATTGTCAATTACCTAATTCTAAAGTACAATATGCACATCTTACAATATCGGGTAATTTAAGAAAATAAAAATCACACTCTGCAAGTTGATGTAGTGGAATTTTTCATTCCCCCGTTCGTTAAATTCGATACTGGAATCCATGAATTATATGAAGCAGGATAACAACGCCTCCGAACAAGTATTCGATTACTTTAGCTTCTAAAATATCGTCTATTTCGTAAATTTGGGTAGTGGCACAGCTTGTATTTCCTCTTCGTAAAATGTACCTTCAATCACATCACCAATTAAATCCTCTAATACATAAACCAATTTCTTTTCCTTATACGGTATTTGTTTTATTTTAAATATTTCCAGAATCCATTTTTTTTGTAGTCTTTTACAAAATGTCGTTTTGCCTTTGTAATTCGCACAGTATCTCCTTCTTTATATTTTTTGCTTTAACATTAGTACTGGTTGCTGGTTTCACCAGTCTATTCCACACTTGTTGAAACGTATTCTGGGTCACTCGCACTGGTGGTAATTTATGTGTTCCGTGTGGCCTAGAATTATATTCGTGAACTAGTCGGGGGAGCACTTCTAAGTACATCTTTGGTACCTTATTACAGAGTTCCCGAAGAAGGCAGAGCAACAAGGGATTCCTTATTATATCTTTTAACTCCTTTCTTCTCAGCTCCGCTTTTTTGTTTTCAAAGTGATTATATAGGGGACACTATGTAAACCGATGTACCGAAGTCCCCACAACCCAGCAATCGCTGTAAGGTTACTCACTCGATCCAAGCGAACAAATCTTTGAATCAAATGGGCCATCACTCGCCAAGGACTGCAATAAACCATAATTGGATGGACAGTTCTGTAGTCGAGCCTTTCCGTAACATTTGGAAAATCTCCCAAAGATGTCTATCTTTTTCGTTCCTACTAAAAAACTTCCTGTCATTGATTAAACAACTAGCTTTCTAGTTACAATGTTAAAACAAAATTTCACCCGTTATATTCCTTATAATTCTCCACTTCTCTTTTCTGATATATAATATTACTCTTCCAAGTACAACTAAGTGTAAAGGAAAAATTCCCATTTCCCCCTCTAATGATTCACCCGGCACCGTTCTACAACCACCTGCTATCCACACTGAAGACTGCCTTAGCACTCCCTTCAGGGTAGATGCTAAGTTTCACTATTTTGCACTAGGCTGTAGCACCAAATACTTGCAGCGTACGCAGTAATGGGTATAAGAGTGGCATTATGAAATAATTGTATGATATTTATCGTTTAGTGTATGAAAGCAACTGAGACATTTATTCTTGACATTTTTCGCATAAATATGTATAATTAAGCTCTCTTCTACTTGAACAGCCAAATAGGTAATTGAATTAGTCCTCTGAATAATTCTAACATCATATTTTACTGCTCGATTCCTTTTCAGTGTTCCACTTAGTAGCATATATTTAGTTATCTTAATGGAAATGTTAAGTTTATTTGTTACACGCCATTAATTGATCTCACTCACGTAGGACAAAATTCAATTTATCCACAATTATATTTTTCTTTTACCTGCCAGGAATACAGCTGAGTCATCTTTATTGGCTAGTATATTCTCCACGGGGTTTAAAGAGTCCAGTTTTAGTAAACATGATTTAAAAACTATGTCATACTTGAAGAACTATATAGCACTGTTTGCATACCTGGGTAATAATATTTTATAGGCGGAACTATAGCCGGCTATATAACCTGAACTTTATATTCCTGTTTGCATACCTGGGTAATAATATTTTCCATAATTTCATTTTGCTAACCTTTCTGTAGCAGAAGTAATTTCTTAGGATGGTAGTTCATGCCTGCTTAGGTCTTCAGTAGCTGTGACATATACACATTGTCAAATGCCCCAGTGATATCAACAATAATTCAACAATATACTTGTTTTTAAATTGTGTTGCTTTTGCTATGTTATGATGATAGCATACAGCCAGCATCTTCTATCGATCTGCCAGTGCGGAAACCGAGGTGCACTTGTCTTAGTTCAAAATTATTCCATTTTGTGTGATCTGGTGATTATACGTTTTTCAAGAACTTTGCCAAATACATTTAATATAAAAATACATTATATAGGACCTAAGATATATCCGAGCCTATTCTTCATTCTTCAAATATATCGATCATTAAACTTACTGCAATCTTCCATTTGTCTGTAAAGTGTTGTTGGTTTAAATAATCTTTATATAGTCGTGCTAGAGAGAAAGTAAATAGAACTTTCACTTCCTTTAAGACCTCTGGCTTTATCTTGCAGGTCCAGGAGCTTTTCCGGGTAATTTAGCTATTATGTTTTCCACTACTTCATTCGAGACTGTTACTCTTCAATTACACTCATCAAAGTGTCTTCGTAACTTTCTATCTTTGGTCTGAGCTCCTTACGCTGTAGAAGATCTTCGTTGTCATCCGGGAGTGGGCTGTTTATTAATTAATTTAACTTATCCTTCCATGCTGTTTCTGAGGATCATCTTCGCCACTGTAGTAATCATCGTTGCGGACTTAAGTCTCTGGATTAACGACATATAAAGGGATCCCATGGATCCATATCTGTAGAATTTTTAACAAATTGCTCCCAAATTTTCCTCCTGGCATCTTCGATCTTCCTCTGGTAAACCTCTTTCATCTCCATATATTTGGTTATCCTCCTTTTACGTTGGAGTGAATGTAAGGCCCCTGATAACTTTTCCGCCTTGCTCTTAATATTTATTTTGATGCGCTCCAACCCCAAATTCCAATACGGTATATTTCGTTGTTGTTTCTCAATATTATTTTTAGGAACCGAATATTTTAAAGCATTGTGCAATTCGGATTAAAGATTTATCGCTTGCTTCTATATTATCAGCATTCTTGATATTTGGAAACTTTATCCCCTCTCTTACCCAATTCCATTTGAGGCTTTTGCTATTATATATCTCCCAACACTGATGCTACACCCATCTTTAACGAAATTGTGTCGTGATCAATAACGGTTAGTTCATCTCTCATCATCCAATCCTTTACATTTCTCTAAAAGTTATGTGACATTAATTTTGAAGTACCGCCTCGATATTTGAAATTTAGAGGTTAGCCTGATTCATTTAGAACAACCATGTTCTTTTGTAAGATGAAATCTTTGAATAGTTTTTGAATACTTTTGGTACTTTCCCAAAACACTTACTCGGCGTTCGTGTCTGCTACAACCATCATTTTCCGTTTTTGATATTTATTAACAGCAATTTATAGTTATCATAATACTCAACTGGTATCGTCGAGTCAAATAATACCCTAAGAAAATGTAACACTGGAGGGAGAAAATTTTTGTCATTATTTTTGTATTTTAAAGAATGACGCAAGCGTTCAAGTGTTTAATAAATCAATTTTCTATTTGAGTTTCCCGTTTGTTTAACTAAAATATAAAATTAAGCGATGATTGCCTTTCCGTGCATAGCTTGTAAGATGTAACCGAACAAATGTATATTTATATTATTGTTTTCCAAGACAAGTACAATAAACGTAATATGAATAAACTAACTTACTCTCTTATATACGTACTGTGACACTAAATACCAGAATCCTGATTTCCATTTTGTAATACTGTATCTGTATAATTCGATCACCCCTAGGTATTGTACACGACACTGGCCTTGAAAAGTTAACTAATCTTTACCAAAAAATAGACTGATTGGATTTGTGCGTACAGATAGACAACTAATGTAAACGGACGGGCTTTGGTGTCTAAGACCCAAAACTAAATTCACTGCATATGATATAAATTATGCCCAATTCTTTTTAAAATACAACTAAATATTTCTATAGGATGTCACTAAAAGGTACTTATAAGGTCATTCTGATAGGTGACGTCCAGTAATTGAAACAAAAGAACCAATATAGATTTGGACTAGAGACTGGATCCGCAAGTTCCACGGTTAAGGAACTTCGAAATCGCAACGCATAGATCAATCCTAACTTACAAAATAATGCACAGCGAGTCAGTTAACATATTTCTGGGAATAAAACGGGCTCGTTTATATTTCATTAAGAATGGGTCTACGAACTGGCTCAGGGAAAAATGAGATAATCAGAAAATAAATACTTGGAACGATTGCTAACACCACGAATGGAATTAAGGATGAAATTAAATAAAAACAGTAAAACTAATGGGAAAGTTTTACAAGAAAGAAAGAATCTACGCAACTGTTTCAGGTCTCCAAAAGAGGATAAAAAGAGATTGAGACCCAGAATATAGAGCGTTACGTTTATATATATATATATATATAAAATTAAATAAAAACAGTAAAACTAAT
>JAGDQP010014025.1:0-46233 GCA_022664845.1 Lepisma saccharinum
AACTCAACAAATTCTATGAAATGTGGTCTTAAGAAGTTGTTCAGTGAGGGAATAATTTTGCATGTGTCCTCGGTTAGGCACATCAAATTTGCAGAATTGATTCTATGAGGAAAGTGGAACACTTTTTGTGTCCATTTTTCTTGCGTCTTTGTAAGCTGAAGTAGCTGTGGAATTTTTTCGACCTCTGTGTCATTTTGTTGAAACGTAACAGCCGTACTTAATCCTTTACCGTTGCATTGAATTAGATTATAGGAAGCCGAATAAGTCCGCGTCGGGAATCCATTGAACTTCGTTAATACAAAAGGAAGAGGAGAAAGGGTAATTTGTTGGTGAGATCAAATTATTGATGGAGTGGGGTGGAATTGTGTTCATGGCACAGTCTCAAGAATATCGTGTTATTATGTAATTTAAACATTACGTAAAATGTTTTAAAGAGTATGTACTATTGTAATTTATTTTATAATCATTTTGGAATAAAGAAAATGATAAACATTTGCTGCTATAATTTTAAGAATGTCGTGTTATAATTTTAAGAAATCTTTGTTTTGTTTCTCAGATACTAAGATAAAATAGCGAAAGACAGCGAAGATTGTAACACAAAAGTATAAAATGATTTGGGATCAACGACGAAAAAAGAAACCGTATGAAGACGATTGAAAGTTAGTTCAGAAAATATTTCATTTTAAACCCGTTGTAATATTGTTAATTTCCTGTTCATATTTCTCCTAAGGATTATTCTGTTGCACATACAGAAAACGGAGTAAAAAGAAACTAATTCAGCATTTTTAAATTTTGAATTTATTTATGGCCTTTATGCATCTCAGGCTCAGCCAGGGATAGGATGGGGGAGATGATGTTGGAAAGTAGTCGGCCAGGACCTAGCTTGTAGGTACCATCCTGGCATTAGCCAGTGTGACTGAGAACAAACCATGCAAAACCTAAGTCAGGATGGGCGGCCGCTGGGATCGTTCCCAGGACCTTCCGATTGCTTAGCCAACGCTCTATCAACTAACCTACCGCCGCGTGGTTCAGCTTCTTGGAGTAAAACCTTTCATTTTTTTTTATTATTTAAACTTTCATTAACGCCAATTATTTCGTCCGTTTTAATCCATTGCAAGTGATGATTATCTGATTGAATGGCGAGTAGCTTCTTCTTCCTTTAGGTTCGTATTTCTATATTGACGTCTCTCAGTTTCGGTTTCTTCTGTATAGCGAAAAGCGAACTTTCATGAAACTATTAATGAAATTTTTAGTTTTCTCGTTATCGTCGTAGCAAAAGATACAACTACCGATTGAATTTCTTGAAATTATGATTACTCCTTCATTCTTACTAAATCACAGTGTATGTGTAATCTGAGCTCATTGTTTTACATGAGTAGGTCCTAGTATCACTTCATTAAACGATTGGGTCTTTGTCTGTGCAGGCAGTAAGGGAGGATGCAATCATGATTCTATTTAATGTCCAATGTTGAGGTTGATATTTGTCTTTTCTCTATCTTACTCTGTCGTCAGGAATTAGTGATTAATTGAATTTTTAAATAGCTTGCGTTCCCTTCAAAAACAAAATTATGGCAAACTGATAGCGATGAACACCCAGTCCCAATACCGGATCTACGAAATACTACTCTCGGGGCAATTATTTGTCTCCCTCCCCACCAATGCCCCGAAATAGCGCCTCCATGCGCTCCCAACAAGCTGCACACCGGGAGCAAATGTGTTTTTAAAGGCAATTATTAGACCTACGTAATACGTATTTAGATTATTTTGCTCATTTATATTGTCAAATGGTTCTCATTTATCCTGTAGATGAAGTAAGTTGAACTAGCCAGGCCTGTTAACTTTTAATTGTATTTGTACTAATTATTTAGGTTAAGAATAAGTAATTGAATCTGTATAAGCCGCTAGTTACTACAATTTACATTTACATCAGACAAGTATCTACAAGTTGGTTTTGGGAGGGGTCCACGGGCTGTCAGTGGAGATCGAAGGTGTGTCTGGGCATGAAACCTATATAAAATATATATAATTACGCCCCAAAATTAAACTTACTGTGCATAAAAATTATTTTTTTGTGGGGGGGGGGGGGTCACATTCCCCGGATACCCCTTCATACGTTCCTGATTTAAATGCTTTTCGATGTGTGTGCCGTCGTCACTAGTTGGCTCAAGCTTCAATAATTACATAAGTTTCCGACAGTTATAATCTACTCTTAGTAACAGTAATCCATTACTCTTGCTCGTACATGCTTTACGCACCTCTATACTCGTCTTTCATGTTATACTACACACACAACAGGGTGGGGATTGGTAAATCAGTTAATCTAAAGTATCACTTTTGTACTAGGTTTTTTTTTTTTACAATTGGGGAAAAAATAACTTCCAGTAATAAAACGGCTAGTTTTAACTGTTAGTTTAACAGTTACTTCACATGTATGGCCTAAGTGTAGCCAATCTGGTTCATATTGAGTCAGCAAAAGTTTATTTTGGTATAATCTACACGTGCAAAAATTTCAGGGTAGGTTTTGTCGCTGTGACACTATTGACTGTCTATATGTTAGTTAGGCAGTTGATAAACAATTTCTCAGATCATCTAAATTTTCATGGCAAACACCAAATCAAAAAAAAAAAATCCAGTGTGGCATTGCATCCTCGCTAATCCAAAATCATGACATGACTCCTATAAACACTACTACTTTCACTAATTCATATATCGGCTAATTTTGATTTTTGTTGTAAAACCACCATCACATTGGCAACTTTTCAGACAGCTTCATTAATCCTACACTCTTGTGTTTACTCTTCCTTCACACCAGATAAAGGTGATATATAAATTGGCGAAACTAGTATTGTTTATCATATCGCTGTACGATTTGGTATTTTCGGAAACTGAATGCCAGGTTGGGGGCAAGTTAAAAAAAAAAAAAAAAAATGTGTTTATAATGGAAAAAATGTAAATTATTGATAGTGTATGGAAGCATTTGCATAAATAAATTAACTGGCCTTTGTCTATCCAAGAAGAATGTGCAGTAAAATATAACCTCGTGGATTAAAAAGTGTTTCGAATTTGGGTTGTACATGAGCATCAATTCCTTATTTCCAGCTCTTATTTTCTAAAGAGTATTGGTTAGTTTCACTAAAATTTTACTAACTAGTTTCAACTAAACATGCAGAAAGGTAAACTTTATTTTCTAAATTTTGGATCGAAACTAATTTTTCTCATAGAAGTGTACTAAAAAATATTCCTCGTTGTAGTATACCATAAATATGCATTTTATGTGTACATAAATATATATTTTACAATGATTTAAATAGTATGCGCTTCTTTTAATTAATAAATATTTTTGTTTGTTTACAAGAAGAAAATATGTTGTATAAATGATTCCTAAAAAAGTTGTAAATAAATGACCTGGAAAACCTTGGAATTTGAAAATTAATATTAAGTAGTCACCCTATTATTACTTGTCTTCTAGAAAGTAAATTAACATACCGTTCTGTTTCAGTTACATAGATTTTGCATCATATTTCTCGTCCCACTCGCTGGAACTACTTCAGCTATTAAAATCAATAAGATCACACATATGCCTGTGAACCAGACTGCCAAATCGTTTTAAGAATTTTTTCTTCCTTATTATCATTCCACATACTGCTCTTAAGTCCCTACTTTATTTAACTTTTTTTTTCTCTAAGTTGCTTCCCATACACCCCCTTTTTTCTGTGTTCTACACCTTCCAACGTATATGTGCAACTGATTAATTCATTTATTATGTGTTGTGCTAGTCCTGAATTGTCGTATTATTTCTTTGTGCACTTCAAATTCATATTCTGTCCTTTTTTTTTTTTTCCCCTTCATAAAATTTCCTGCAGGAGGAGTCTGTTTTGTAAATCTCTTTTATTTTTCCCTCTCCAGTCACCTTTTCCTGTGCGTTGAAGATTCTGGGTAATTTGATGTTCGTCGCCAGCATATTTTGTGTACGATATTTTTCGCATAGTTTCAATTGCGTTGATGCATCTACAAAACCTGGAATGCAGTCTTAACTGTAGTGCTGTAGTATTTTGTGTTCGTTCCAAGTTTTTTTTTTTTATGTCGCCTGTTCCTCATTCAGTTCAAATTTTTTTTGTGTATCAAGAGTTTTGAGGGAAGGGCGTGGGGACTACGTATATTTGTCTATCTGTTTGTAACTGAGACTAGCACCTCGATGAAAGCTGGTAGAGGGAAATAAATGACTTCAAATTTGAAATCAGCGACCTATATTTATGCGGGCATTTTCAACTACAACCATTTTTATGGGTTCGATTCCAGCGGCCGACCATCCTGACTGAGATTTTTCTAGGGTTTCTCATCAGTCACACCTGGCAAATGCTGGGATGGCATTTTCAGCACAGGCCCTGGCCAACACCTTCCCGAATCCTTTCCCCTCCCCTATCCCGGCTTGAGTCTTAGATGCCCAAAGGCCATAAATTAAATTGAATTCACAACCATTTTTACATGCTTTAATTCACAATGGTTCATCGTGTCCATCTTGCAACGTTAATTTAACTCATTTCCCGATGTCATACAATAATGAAATTTTGCACAGCGACGTAAGTCATGACAATACAATTTTGCATTGTTACTTTAATATATTTGTATATTTTAAAAGGATATTTTTTTTTATTAAGAACTCCTTTATCCTAAAATAACTAGTCCGCAACGATGTTGCGTTTGACTGGTTGCAGAACATTTTAGGATTTGGGTGACAAGATCAGCTTGAGAAAAAGTACCTGAACACCGAAATAATTCGAAAAAAAAAATTAAAAACTTCTTAAAAACATACTTTTCTTAAACAATTCGTACTAAAAAGTAAAAAATAACTTTGTTTTTAGAATTTGTAAAGTAACTGTATATGAGAGCACGTCCCATACGTTTTAGTCATGGATAAACAACAGTACTTTTTAGTATGAATTGTTTATGAAAAGGTTTTTTTTTGTTGTTGTTGTTGTTTTGTACTATAGGCACTTCTGTGAAATGGGTGAAAAGTTGTCATTTTCACCTTCATTTTCGATACTCATAACAATGTGTAACTTGCCGCTACAAGATTCTGTACGATATTTTTTCTGTACACACACTTCAGTAAATTTTCGTCTGAGTTAACAAATGCATGTTTCAGTTATCCCCTACTGGACCTACGATTGTATATTTTTAATCCTTGATGATGAGTCACGAAGGGCCAGGTCGATGGCAAAATTAAGAGTTCTCAAAAATGTTCGGAATGCCCTCACTTGATAACAAACTTACTTGCGCTTAATGTGTTTCTGTAATTTATCGAACCTCCTTCCTTAAGATGCCTTGGTAGTCAGTCACCCGTTTTTAGATTATTTTTTTTTAAAGATAGTATACAGACTTTTGTTCACGCATGCGCCTCAATTATCGGGTTGGGGGTGGGGGGAGAATTGAAATATTTGAAAAGCGACTCCGGAACAATTGATGGCATTTCCAGAACCCTCTTTAAGTCATCTTTTCATTTTAGCTATATATTTTGAAAAGTAAGATGTTTTGTTTGCATTGATTCCTGTGCTTTTATATGTTTGTGTTTTCTACCTTGCATGTACGTTCTATTATTTTCTTGTCTTTATGTATACCATGATTAAAATTTCACTTAATACCGATAATATTTGTTACGTGTTTAATGCATTTCAGTGGTACAAGAAGCTGTTGCTACTGGGGATCCTGAATTGCTTCAGTTAGTTCTCGAAAGGAGGGATTTCCAGAGATATTCAAGCCGTGTTGGAGGAATACCTGAACTTTTACAGAAACTAAAAGAGGTAAAAAGAAGAGTATTCATATTCATCCATGTTTGTTGTGAATTCATATTAGTTAGTAAAAGAATTCTTCAATATAAGTTACATTTTCCTTTAAGTTTCGTTCAAATATCCCCTACTGTAGACTCTCCTAAGTCATTTTCTTCATGTGACGTATCATCTGAACCTATTCTTTTCTTTGTGTTCTGAAGTCCCTCGCCTACCCGCTACATTCTTAACCTCCCTTATTGGTTATTTCTAATGCATTGTTTAATCTCCCCGACCAGTCTTTGTCATCCCAGGTGCATGTTGCGATTTTCAGACTTCGGTTTCTCACGAGTATAAAATTATTTACCTCTTTCCTTCTTCGTTCTTTTACTTTTTTTTTCTGCTTTCTGTACTATCACTTCTGTAAAACGTTTCTTTTGGTTTTCATGTAAACATTATCATCTCGGAGGGTTATCTGATTTTTGTTCTTGGTGCTTTTCCAAACTCTTCGCTGCTGGCTGTCCAGTCTTGCTTTTCTGCTTCTCAGCGGCGGTGTATATGCTTTTTTAATTTTGCATAATTTCATTGTTTGCTCTCCTTTTTCAGCCCATTCGTTGTTTACATGGAACTAACATTACCCTGCTCCGGTATATGTTCCTGCCTTTGATTATCTTCTCTTTAGCAGGTGGTCAGTTAGATGTAGTCTTCACTTTTACCTGTTAGATAAAATATCTAAAGTTTAGTAATCTTATTCCTAAAACTTCATTGGTGCATGTCCTCGTCTTTGCGTGGTCTCCCTCCCCCCTCTCCCGACGAAATATAGTAACAGTATATTAAAGAAAAGTGCGACCGGATTCTAATTGGCAACATTCTCTATCCTCATGTCTCATATGTCAAGTCAAAATACAGAGTTTCCCATTCATTTCCCAGAATATCAGAGATATGGAATTACAGATCACTGGATGAAATCAGGTAGTCAAAGAACTCCTAACCCGGTTTTCTTCTGCCCTACCTTTTTCGTTGTGGATTATTACAGTTGTTATTCTTGATTTGGATTTAGTGGCCGTTTTACTTATCTTGTTTATCATTCCTAATCTTGTATTCTGTTTTAGGTGGTTTTATCTATAATGAGCATCTTTACGTGTCATTCCATGTCAAATCAACCCAAAAATGAGGTTTTGACACCCATCATCTCAGATTTTAATGAAACTTGACATATTTACTCCTCTTATATACATAAGTAACCACATAAAATTTTTTGACTCTAACTTATTTAGTTTTCACTTTATAGTCAATTAAAATTTCGAGAAGTTGTCATTTTTCCTATTTCCGCATCTAAAGAGTCAAGTTGGCCTGCAGAGGGGAAAAAATCACATCTTTCTTAATTATAACTGAATCTTTGTGAAAATTTCTATTATTATTAATGAAGATACGAAAAATTAAGAAACAAAAACTAAGAGAAATCGCCACCTAATATTACAAAGCGAGAAAAAAAAAATATTTTGTTTATATGATTTTTGTTGAAGGAAACTATTCTAACGTAAAATCAAATATCAACAATAGGAAATGAAATAATCATAGAAAAACCTTCCCCTTCCCCTAATCATTCTAGAGTTATGTTCCGTCATGCCAAAAAGTAAAATTAATTATTTTTTTCCCTTCGTATATTTTTTTTTTATCTTAACTTTTACTCTGTGGAGTTTTATTTATTTATTTATACATAGGGTGATTCAGAATTAAGTATATTACTTTCGAAATATGATTCCTGACATCGAAACAAGAAAAAACGTTCCTATTAATCTGGGTGAAATTCCGCTTCGTTTTGGAGATACGTCGTTTCCAACTTGGAACCCAAAATTGACATCTCCAGCGGTGAGAAAATAAGTATAATAATAATATAAATCACAGCCATATTCAATCCACTAGTGGATGAGGCCTCTCCCCGAAGTGAGGAGTTGGTCCACTGCTCCCACGCTGACCAGACAGGTTGGGAGAGGAGAGCCGAAGCTCTCACTGTGATCACCACTGTCTTTTATTCACAGCAGCTCCCCAATTGTCCTCACGATGCTGGGTCAACACCGAAATTGAGCCCCCACCGGGAATCGAACCCGGGACCGCTCGCACTGAAGTCGAGCGCGCTACCGACTAGGCTACGCAGGATTCCTGATTCTCAATAATGGTTCTCAATTCTCGGAAAATGAATAATTTTCAATAGATGAGGAACGATGCATTGAATTAAAATTTCGTTTGCGTACATTTGTTTCTAACAGCATGGTGACTATCAGGAGTGAAAACACAATGTCACCGGGTTGTCAGTGTTGCCAACCTGGTATAGCGTTTAAAATTTTTAAATGACACAGCGTCGTGTTATTGGATATTTGGCATCCCCTAGTGATGATAAACAACATAATAAAGCTTACACTGCAGTGTTGGAAATTATGGATAAAATATTAGATGAAATATCCTAGGAAAATATGTAGTTTGTAGGGTAAAGAAAGGTTATTTGGTGACAATTCTTACGAGACCTGTAGCCGAATAGTCCGTTCCCTTTCGAAGCTACCACGAGGTCTGTGTATTAGCGCTGTAACCTTCATGATATGTCTGCATCTATTTTATCCGTGCCATGTAGAAGTCGCCGTCGTTCAGGCGGTAGCACGTCTGACTACGAATCGGCGAGCTCGGGTTCAAAATCCCGCTGGCGACTTTCTCGCAGTGTTCCCATGCCTGGCGTTCTGAGGTGCACTCGGCACGTGTCCTTGATAATTTGGAAGGTAAAGGTGGTCAAGTGTGGGACTGACCACCCTACCTCACTTTGTACCGTAGGTCGAGAATATGTGGAGCGCTATCTCCACATTCTCCCATACGCCGTTCACGACGCGTGTGTGTGACCCCCGGGGTTGGCTTTATCTGTTCGTTTTTTTTATTCGTCCCATGATCTCTGTAGCAAAGATCAGTCAATGGTCAGAACTTTAAGAGAAACGTTGTTAAGTACGAGTACGTTAATATTAGATGAAATCCATGGAGAGAGTTCTAATGTTTATATGCTATATGCCATTCTGTGCACAAGGATCTGTAATATTTTTTCAAGGACAGAAAATTTAAAACTTCATCTGTGTTTTAGCACAGACCTTACGGGGTTTCAATCAATATTAAGCCAGTGAACCTTATCTAAAACTGTGAAAAACACATGAACTTTCAACAAGACTTCAAACACTTCTTCAAACAATCATGATGATGCCTGTATGCGTTCGAAATGTAGATTTTCGTATTCACAAGATGTTAAAAACAAGACGGTACAAACTGGATTCAGTGCAGCTTTTTCATCTAACCATTTCATGAGAATTGTCAGGTACAGAACATTGACGAGAACATAATAATGTCCCTATGAGACAACTGTGGTAGAAAATCGTCTAACGAATCAGAGAAATAAATTTATTTAGGAAAAGTTCTGGTTAATAATGTCACCAAGTAACCTACCCATTATCACCAAATTACCTTTCCCTTTACTTTTGTTTTTATTGTTTTTTTCAGTTAGGGTGTGTGTATTGTATTCTAGTAAACTAGTGGAAAACACTGCCTAGAAGGGTGGTATCAATATATAAATATAGTTCATTTTTCTCATGAAAACAGTCATTTAATATAAAAATATCACCAAATTACCTTACCCTACCCTGTAAAGGCTCTATTAGCCGTAGGCAACTAGTCGTACGACTAGTTGCTTGACTGGTCGCAGGCCATTAAATCAAATGGGAGCTATTAGCCGTAGGTAACTACTCGTGCGATTAGTTCCTTGTCGCGTGAAAACGTGTCTCCTAGCCAGGCGACCAGTCTGTCGACAACTAGTCTCTCAGGAGACTAACGGGGCATTGTAGTATATGGACCTATTAGCCGCAAGAGATTAGTCGACGCGACAAGTTGATAAATTGACTGAGTGCGCATGCTCAGCACAGGTAGGACAATCAGTTTTCTCTCCTTTGTAGTGTGAATTGCGTCTTACGGTTTTCTTTCGTTTATGACAGTGGCCACTGTTCATGAAATTGTAGAAACTATGAGCCCAAACAGTGAGCACAGAAGCTTCAAAGTTGATAGAAACCATAGCACCAGTTTAATAGAAAATAAATAAAATAATTCGACCTGTATTTTTGTTTCTGTGTTAAAACACTTTAAGTGCACTAAAAACACGAAATAATTATTAAATCGTCCATGTAAATTACTGTAAACCAAATTGTGATAATTTACCGGTATGTATGATCGATAATGATGGAATGTGTTTTGCGGAAAAGCGGAAAGACGAGGACCGTGGCTAGTACCTATCCGGTCGAACCCCTTCAAATAGCTTTGTTTTTCTTTTCTAAAACGACTTACTTCCTTTCAACAGGCCAGTAGGATTCCAAACTAACTGTATTTTAGTCAAACAAGTTGAGTTACAGTATACACAAAGAATAAAATATACTTTGAGGTAAACAGACCGGAACATGTAAAAAAGTGTTATATTATCAATCGTTTAAATACATAATCAGAAAAAATAAATTTTGTTAGGCCTTTTTTTTCTTTCGTTTTCCCCAATTTTAACAGTATTTTTAAGTATCTCTTTTCTCATATTTCTCTTCTTCAAAAGAAAGTTTGGACATCCTAAAATAATTGAAAGATATATTTTGGTCCGCACAAAGATCATCAAAGAGTGTGTACCAAAATAGCCTAGACACTAACATAGGGTTTTTCCGAAATCTCCTGATCCTACGTCTTCTCTTTTGTATGAGCAGGGACAAGAAGAAGTAGCTTTTCAATACTCGTCACCATCTTTACGTGTCCCCGGTGGGTGAGTGGTAACGCTCTGCCTTGTAGTCAAGATATCCCGGGTTCGTGTTCCGGTGGGGACACAAGTGGTTTGAAGCCCACGTTAAACTGTAGGTCCCGTCCTTAGTAGCTTACCAGCTCGTTTAGGACGTTAATAGCAATTCATTCATTCGATACTATCTTTATTACTAATTTTCCTTTTTTTTTACGCGGTTGATCAACAGATCGCGCGACTAGTTGCAAGCGCATAGAACCAGCTCGTCGACTAGTTGCCTAAGGCTAATAGTACCCTAAGATCACGAAAACCTTTCGTGTCTGATTTATTTAGAACTATTCATTTTCTTACCGCTGGAGGCGTCAGTTTTGAGCTTCAAGTTGGAAACGCTGTATCTCCAAAACGAAGCGAAATTTCACCCATTTTAATAGGAACGGTTTTTTTTTGTTGTTTTTTGTTTCGATGTCAGGAATCGCATCACGAAGGTAATGTACTTAGTTCTGAATCACCCTATGTGTATATAAATAAATAAATAAAAGTTAAGATAAAATAAAATGATAGGAAGGAATGAAAAAGCCATTAATTTTACTTTTTACTTTTTTGCATGACAGAACATACCTCTAGAATGATTGGGAGGGGGGGGGGAGTTCTCTGATTATTCCATTCCCTTTTGTTGATACTTGATTTTACGTTAGACCATGTTTTCTTCAACAAAAATCATAAAATTGTTAACAAAAAAAATTTTTTTTTCGCTTTGTAGTATTAGATGGAAATGTTTCTGAATTCCTTGTATCTTCATTAATAATAATCGAAATTTTCACGAAGATTCAATTATAATTAAGGAAGATATGATTTCTTTCCTCTGAAAGGTCAACTTGTCTCTTTAGCTGCGGAAATAGGAAAAATGACAACTTTCCAAAATTTTTAATTGTCTATAAATTGAAAACTAAATTAGTTGAGACAAAAAAAGATAAAAAATAAAATAAATAGATAAAATGGTTTGTTTACTTCTGTCTTTAAGAGGAGTAAATATGCCAAGGTTCATTAAAATCTGAGATGATGAACGTCATGGTTTGGTTAAACTGAGTTGGTGCCAAACATCACATTTTGTTAAATTTGAATATTTCATGCTCTCTTTCGAATATGCTTTTTTTTTTCTGTTTTGTCCTGTCAGATTGTAAATTAGTACATTTCTTCACTCCGTTCTCCTCATCTTTTCGCTTAATTTTATCGAAGCATCTTGTTTATCCTTAGTATATTCATGATTGATTCCATAATACTTTTTAACACAGTTTTTTCGTTGTTTGTTCTTTCAAATTTTACTCCAGTCTTAGTTTCCATGTTGTATATGGAATATAGATTTTTACCTTTCATCTTATGTACTCTTTTTGTTGAGATAAGAGATAATTCATGCCAGACACTCTTTTTTCTTTTAAATTTATTTCATTGTTAAAGCCATTCCATTGATCAGCGAAAAATCACCAGAGACAAAGTTATGTAAACGTGTTAAATTCAAATTTGCTATTAGCTATTCTCTGTCACTCACGTAACTTTTTTTTTCTGTTGTTGCGATGAAGCTTTTTTCTACATACAGTTTTCCCTCACACCGAAACAAGAAAAAAGTTACTTTTAAGAAATGTTGAAACAGGCTAATTTTGGAGGCAAGGGTACTCAAATCTTGTACGGGCTCGTCACAACTGGCGTAATATTTCTACGAATGAAGTAAGTCGTGTCTTTATAACAAATCACAATCAAAATTGTACTCAAACACACAATAAAAAAAAATGTATTCACACACACATTCAAAATATTTGCTTGTGTAAAATCACAATAAAAATGTATTTGAGCAAAGTTTCTGAATGAAAATTGTAGCTTAGAGGGAATTTCTATACTTGTTTTATGCGCAACACCAATTCTTTGACAGTGAAATTCTTAAATGACGTGAAATCCCCTCTATCTTGCAGTTCCTCAATCGTAAACTTTCCTCAAATACAATCCTTGGGTCGATACCTAAAGGCCATAAATAAAATTCAATTCAAAACAATCCGTGGGTGCAACTTTGATTGACATAGCTCATGTGTTATGTATCGAGATATTACGTCATTTGTGACGATGCCTCGCCACATTTCAGTGCGTCTAGCTCCGAAATTACGCATATTTCTACATTCTTTCTAAGAAACTTTTGTTGTGTTTCAGTCTGAGGAATTCGCCATTCGATTTATGACCAGTTTTTTTAACCACCCTGTATATCTATATGTGAGACTTTTTTTCTTCTCTTGATGTCAAGATTTTCCCTAAATTAAAAATATGTAGTTTATGTCAATTTTAATGTACTTACATGTAAGTTATATTTACTTAATAGGATCATTATAAAAAATTACGTTAAAAATTAGTTTTTAATGCACAGGGTGTAATGGAATTCGACCGACAAACTTGGAGGGATGATAGAGCATAAAAATAACGAAAAAAGGCTAATGTCCGGAGTGAATATTTTGTCTCGTTTCAGAGATGCAGGCTGCCGAAAGCGTTGGAAAATGGATTTTGATATTTTCAATTCCATTAACAGTAGAAATGAGGCGGCATGGTGTCGTCGGAGATTTCAAACCTGCACTATCCGAAAACGCATATTCCAAAATTGTGCAATGGGTGCGAAAGGGGTTCCCCAAATTAAGTAGGGGATTCCCAGAAATTCTCTGAAGAAATGGCAGGTCAAAATAAACATGAATAAGATGACTTTCCGTGTGAGTAAAATTCAGCCGGGCAATAGCATTGTTCCTTACTGATAACAAATAAGCTAAACTTTTGTTGAATGTATGTAGTTCTTACTCCTGTTTGTTGTGCAGCCACACATTGAAAAAGTAGTTTCGCAAAGGGAATCGTTTGAGATATCGACTTAGTGCAAACGAATTATTGTTTCATGCTGGAAAATCGTTTTATGCTTATTTCAACCCACCTTTACTTCAGAAAATGTCTAGAAATCTCCTACTTACTTTGAAGAATCCCTTGCGCACCAGTTGCAGAATTTGAAATATGCATTTTTGAATAGCGCAAGTTTGAATTGAAGTGGTCTCTGACAATACCATGCCGCCTCTGCTGTACTGTTAATAGTATTGGAAATAAAAATAATTTTCTCATGCTTTCATCAGCCTGTATCTCCGAAACGCGGCGGAATTTCTACCATGATTATTAATGCTTTATTCCTTATTTTGATGCACTATGTTAGTGTTGTTGAGTTTACCTCTTATCAGTATGAAGGGATGGACTACGAGTGATAATGCACCACGTATCTTCTATCAAATATATCAACGTCTATCACGTATTTTCGTACTCTACGCATGCCAGTGTACAGGTGCTGAAAATTTTATCTGGCCCCCTCGTTATATACCAACGCATCATGTAGCTTCTACACACATTAGTGCCTCCGTAATGCCAACTCTTATTGCAGAATTTTTCAAACAGTTGTCCATATCTCTTGTTATACTTGTCGGATTTAATTGATCTTCTTCTTCTTCTTTTTTTTAATTAATTAATTAAAGCGTACTCGCTATATTTTGTGTAAGGACATAGGTTTATCTAAAACCAGTCGTTTCAAAGTTAAATATTAAAATATTTTAGGCTAAAATGAAACTTTTTTACATTTAACTGAAAAACTATTAGATTTACGAAAATATTGCTCATAAACATAAATGTAGCCAATAAAAATATCTTTCATTAAAAAAAAATGTAAAAAAAAAAAAAAGAATGATCGAAATCAGATAACTCAGAGCCGAGATATGTTGATTTTAATAAATAGCGTCGGCCGCCTTCTTGGATAGCTACCTTTTTGGAATGTCTACCACGTAGTTTCGTGCTCTATACATGTCAGTATACAGGTGCCGAAAGTTTCATCTGGTCCCCCCATTTTATACCAAATCATCGTTTTTTGGCTTCTGGCACATGGACTAGTATACTTTCAATATACTTTGAATTGTAGTAGTGTAAAAGGAAAATCAACTTTGATATTCAACCCCTTCCGTGCCTAACAGGACACTGAAAACCAATTTTTTTCTATTCCTACAATCATATTTGAATACTATTTTGATTGGTTCAATTACTTTGTAGACTTTTCTTTCGGAATACTAAAATTATCAAGCAGACTTTAAGGGATGAAATGGTTTTTGTTTTAATGTCCTATAAAAACCAGTCCGCAGATATTACATTTTCCGTAAGTGTGTGCAACACAAACTTTGACATGAGCCGCAGAACAAAAATCAACAGGTGGTGGTAAAAATAAAAGAACACACGTTTTGAACTATTCACATATCACACGTTTGCAAAATAATGTGTTACAACTCAAAAAAGTGTAATTTTACAGGAGGAAGAAAAGAAGTGACGTCTTATTTAAACTTATGCAAAATCCGCCTCCACACTTGCGTTATCTACCGGCCACCGATGGAGATAACTTGTGGCATTTTTGTCAAAGAAGGAGAATGGTTTTGTAAGGTTTCTTAGCCAGAAAAAAAAAACTAAAATAAAAACGTTTCGAGTTTTGTGGCACTTTTCTTGCGAACGTGGTACATAAGGAATTTAATTTTTTTTACAGCAACGTATGCTGGACTGCTGTCGATGGACTGATCCATATTTGTTTTCAAAACAAATAGCTGTCTCGATAACCAGCAGAAATATATCATTTCCTCTGTATATGAATAGTATCAAGGTAAATAACATGGCTGTCAAATTCGTAAAATTTACAGTTAGGCCACTTAGTCTTTTGATTGATAGTGTGGAGCGGTTGAGATCATGATAATCGAAATATAAAGTCATATAAATTTGCTTGCTTGTTTGACAGTATATTATAAAATATATTTATAGTTTCTTGATTTTCTTATTTTTATTTGTTACAGGCTCCTGATTTTTATGTTGAAATGAAATGGGAATTTACAAGCTGGGGTGAGTAGGCATTAGCTTGTATGTCTTATCTTTGCTTTCCTTGCACTAATTGGTACACCAATTCTTCTTGATGCAAGTCTTAAATCAAGACCAGTTATAACTTGTATTGTAGCCTTCATATGTTTCCTTAAATTAAATAACAAATAGTTTCTGCATTCACTTGGAATATGACACATCATTACAATATTTCTGTTTCAATAGATCAATGGAACCTTTAATTCAGTAACTCTGTAGATTGAATTATTTAATATTTACTTAGAATGAAATAAGTTGGATGTCAATCTGATGTTTGTATAGTATTAGTAAAATGCTTAAAAAAAAATCAAAAAAAAAAAATCACAAGCTTTGTTAATAATAAAGATAACTGTCGAAGGAAATATGTAAATCCTGTCAGCTCTAAGTATATTAAGCTGGTGCGTTATCAAATTCTTTTTCTGCACTCTCAGCAGATACATTGTGATTCATAACCGATGCCATGTAGCACCTCTGTTATGTTTGAAAAATTTATTAATTCCCTTCTTATATCCCACACCTACTTCATGTGCTTGGTCCATACTTCTTTCATCACACTTCTGTTTTCAACAACCATAGCTATCTCATTAATTTATTGGGAAACCAATTTAACTATGCCAAGAACCACAATAAGTACAAACCTTTCCTCTAAAGCTCCTTCCACTTCCTATTTTTATACGAATTATTCTCATTTTCCGTCATTACAAAAATTCCTCAGATTAGTATGCATGCTGCCTTACCTGACAATGAAAGAGCTTTTCTACATTTCCTAAAATAGTCTGTTGGATACCTGCAAACCTTAATAATCTCTCAAGAACCGAGCCAATACAAGCTCCCTACTCCCCCTTCTCCCAGCACATACACATACACACTATTTCCACTTAAATAGTATTATAAAACACCTCTCCTATTTTGGATTTCACCTAACCTTTAATCTGCTCAGTAGCATCCACAAAACATTGAAACTGCGATTGCTTCCAATCTTATTTCAATCCAATAATGCCACTTGGATTTTCATGCTGAATGCGTGAGAATATAATAAAAATAATAAAGTTTGTAGCTGAGTTTAATGTACCATTTATGTAATTTTTAAATTTTATTATTTCAGTACCTCTGGTGTCCAAAATGTGTCCAAGTGACACGTACAAAGTATATAAACAAGGATCAAACGTTAGAATTGACACTACACTACTGGGTTTCGATCAAACTAGTTGGCAGAGAGGAAGTAGAAGTTATATATTTAAAGGACAACGTAAGTTGTAACTTTGATAATGTAGCTTAGAAAAAGAAACATATTTCCATTAAATAGTTAGTGTAGAAGTACTTATATACTTACTTTTGGATTGGAAATTTTTATTTGAACAAAGGCTGCCGAATCCAGTAAGTTACGTTTTTGTGAAATTAACACTCGTAATTTCAACTGTTTTCATAGTATTATTTATTATAGAAGTGGTACTCAAAATATCTCGGTACTAAAGAGGAAGGACGAAAGAGTCCGAACTCCAAAATCAACATTTTCTAATTTTAATTCTTAACACCATACTGGTTACGTGTGTTCCCAAGTTCGTTTTTTAGTGTCACAAAGCGAGCAAAATTTCCTATTAATTATAGATTAAGTTTTAATTATAATGAACATTAAAACACTACAAAAATACAGACTGTTGGTTTTTACTTAAAACTTTATAGAGTAAAACCTCGATAATTCAAGCGTGAAGGAACCAACAAAAAGAAGAAAAAATCCTGTAAAACGAAAAATGTATTAAATACATATATCTCGGCTAACATTAATAACCGTTTCTAAAATATTTTAAGTTACTTGGAAACATTTTGTGCAGAAACTACCGTATTTACCTGATGAGATCAAGAAAGTGATTCATTGCAGTGTGTGGGAAACTCAAGTACCATGAAATCGGAGTTACAAGTTTTCTTTCCGTTATTAGTAAGTGATTGACGTATGTTTTTAAGCATTTTAAACATCAACTAGAACGTACGTAATTCAGTTTAAATAATCTTAATATGACAGTCTTCCTAGTTGTGTTTTGCAAAATGTGTGAAGCGGGAACCAAGGCTAAATTCGAACGCACTAACGCAGAATGTTTGGCATTCTTCTTTAGCGCATGTTGCCGGGACCTGTATTACAAAGCGTATAAAATGGAAAGGTCGTATAGTCGTAAATCGTATTAATGTGATTTCACTGTAATTCTTACACATTTTAAGTCTACAGGGTATACCATTCAGTCTAAACTGTATATCATTCAGTTTTCCTTTGATCCTCTCCGTTTTATTCCAAAGAAGTTCCAGGGTTTCTATACTAGTGCAATAAATCTTGATCTTCAATTTTCAATTGAAAATGATATAGTTCAGTATTTGAAGGTTATGGACATTTCTTCGGCAATAGCGTAATCAGTTGATTGTTAATTCGCCAAGTATCTAGCCGGGATTTGTTTAAAATGTAAAGTTCTGCGCGGTTCAATGTGTATTTTACTAATTTTAGCTACCCATACCGGTAATTTGCATATTTATGAGCCTTCATGTATCCGGAATACTATCGTAAACTACTATTACGCTCGGACACAAAATTGCTTTTATTTTCTGTAGATAGAACTGGACATGAATGTGGGTGTGTGCAAAACAAATTGGATCATGTACTGCTTCTCTGACACATGGTACACACACTGTCCGCCATCTTAGTAGAGGCGGTAAAACCCAAATCTGGTCTTATCTCAATTTAGAAAATGCGACCCTAATACAATACTTCTATAACATTGAAGTAACAGAAATCACACATGAAGTAATAATTAGAATTACGACATCAATGGTATAAAGAGTTTGTTTATACCTATTATTTTTTCAGTTAGAAATTGTTTTCATTTTTCAGCATAAAAAACAAGCGTAATTGATGTTACTCTTCAGTGTCTATTCGCGAAGTGCTTGGCGGGGATTTAACTGATCTGTTCTATACAGACTGTCAGTAAAGTTTGCTGGCGCGGGTTCTAGTTGCTCATATTGATTTGTTTGCAATAGACAGGCTCTAAGAGATGGTCTGATCTTGCGGAAGTAGCTTCTGACTATGGTAGTGCGGTAGAAGGGTGTTCGACACCTAAAGTATTACTTTACATTTTTGATCGTACGTTTGTGGTCTATAATTAGTGTGTGAGTGCTACTGTGCAAGTAGTGGTGTGTATGTGCTTATTATCTACGATGAAAATCGATGCAAATAAGATGTTAAATGCTCTGCGCCAGATTAAAGTACCATCTTCAACACGGGAAGTGCATGATGAAGAAAGGTAGATTGCAATTAGTATTTTCAGTTTAATCCAGAAACTTGAAGACTGAAATCTTGGATGATGATGAATTAGTGCAAATGCCTTCCAAGGAAGTGACCGAAACAGAGCCGGTTTATGAGCCTTTGAATGACGATGTGGCTAACGTTTGTGTCCCATTTGATTATATCAAAAAGAGAATTGAAGCTAGAAACAGGATGGTCACTGAAGACAATCATGCACCACTTTAAGAGAGTAAAGGATAAGAACTTTTGATCGCGGTATCAGATATATTGGCATCAACAAGGAACAAAGCCTGAAAAACTGAAGGTCACGTCGGAATGTGTGGGTTAAAGTTTCAAGAGGCAAGAAATAATCGAATAGTTATCCATGATATTAATATCAGGCGATGGGCATGTACCAAATTTAGAGAGCTTGGGTGAACCAACCTGGGTTTGGAATTTCAAGACGGCTCACAAAATTGTAACTCGCAAGGTGACGCGCTTTGTGACGTACAAACATGCACAGTCAGAAGGAGAGATTGAGAATTCTGCGATCGCATTTGGTATTGAATTCGCCAACAAGATCGTCCCAAAGTATTCTTCAACTGAAATTCTCAATACCGACCAATGTCTGTTCAATTATGAGATTCACAGGGATCGCACACGATCTAACATGGGTGAAAGAGACACCATTGTTGGAGTAAAATCAGCTTCTGAAATATCGCATTCATATACAATTCACCCCATTGTCTCCATGTAAGGCAAACTACTTTTCCCTCTTCTTATTGTCTTACGTGAACCAAGTGGTGCCTTGGTCCCATTGTGCAACAGAAACTGATTCGATCTCCAAACGTATAAGTAACGTGTTTCCAAATCTGGCAAAGTGGACAAGAATATTCTTGAGCAATGTCGGGATAATTGTCTGTCTCCCAATGTTGAAACGAAATGTTGTCTAGTCCTTGATTCATTTCCTCTCCATCAGCAACGTCTGTTTCAATTCCGAATGAACATGTAGAAATAGCAACCGTTCCGCCTGGTGCAACATCGCTGGTTCAGCCCTTAGATATATACTTTTTCCGTCAATGTAAAAGGTTTTGCAAACGATGTGATAGAGTTTTGCTCGATGATATTGATAGACACCTCAGAGCCGTAATGCTATTATCAATCTTCACGCAGTTATCCATAATCAGTTCAGTGACCCGATATTCAACAAATCATGATTAGGCACGCCCGGAAAAAAGCTGCATTCCCCATTAATTGTGATTTCTTTGTTGCTCCTGACATTGTTCTCTGGCAAACAGAAGATTCGAGTTGCTCATCTCCCAACTGCACAAATGCATCATTCATTCATTGTGTTTACTGTCATGTACATTTATGCTTACAAGACTGGTTCATCAAGCATGTATAATTACCGCTATGAGCAGCTACAGTTCACACTACACACAAAGTAGGTCCCGCAGAACTTTACATTTTGTTCAATATTAGTAAAGTGTCTGAAATTTAACATACAATAACTTCAAAACGGTTCAAGATACGATCAAATTAACTACACCAGTATATTTTTGCGAAAATTTTACGTGAATTTGATGTATCACTTGCACCTATTCCGATTTGAAAAATTAACTTGAATCCAATATGGCGGACGGTGAGTATCATATTTGTTAAAGATGTATAACTTGGTTTCATTCATACTGCGTATGGCAGAATTCATGTTGGTCCCTATCTACAGTAATTCAGCAGGTGATTCCACACTTTTCATAAAGCAACTTAAGTGGTCTATCATATTCAATAACTTGCAAATGATTAGAGATACTGTAAAACTAACTACACAAGTAAATTTCTGCAAATGTATTACATGAATTTGATGTATCACTTGCATCTATTCCCATGTGAAAAAATTAACTTGAATCCGAGATGGCGGGCGATGTGTGTAACATGGTTAAATAGTGGCAATGTCGCTGTTGGTGACCTTGACCGCGAGCAAAACTAAGAAGGGAGTTTTAGAACGAGTGTTTTGTTGCCTTTTGTTTACTGTGGAACATTGGAGGAAAGAAAGCAAGACAACAAAAATATTTTGGGCATCCTAGTGCATAATATACAAGGTTTAACAGCAAAAATAATTGATTTTTAGATACTTGTATATTCAAAAGAACGAACTTCACTGTATCACAGAACATTGGTGTAATCAAGAAAATTTGAACCAATTAAAAATTCAAAATTATAATGTAAAAAGTCGCTTTAGTAGACAGAAGCATATACGAGGTGGGTCACTAATATTATTAAGTAGTTTAGTAGAGGAAGCAGCTAGAAAATGAACTGATTTGTGTAATGTTTCATGCGAATTTGCTTTTGAATGTTCAGCATTGTTAATGGAAAATTTAAATCTTATATCGCGACTATATATCGAAGCCAGTTAGGATTCGTTGAAATATTCTTGGGATGCCTTAACGATATTCTAGATAAGATAAATACAATATATAGAAAAAAAAAGGTCTTGATTTGCGGGAATTTTGATATAGATTTTCTAAAAGATACTCCAGAAAGACGGCGTGTAATTTCGTTAATTAACTTGTATAACATAAATTATATTATTGAAAAGCCGACAAGAATAACGCCCCACTCGAAAACAGCCATTGACAACGTATTTGCTAACCTAGATTCTAGTGACTTTGTTTATGAAATAATAGAGGGACTTTCTGACCATACATGCCAATTACTAAACGTTAAGTTAGAACATAATAATAATAATGTTATTTTTGAAAGATTTATAGTGCAAAAAATATTGAAAAATTCGTCACGTTACTAGGGAAAGAAACATAGGAGGATATATATAATAATAATAGCACAGTGAATAATAAGTTTGATAACTTTTATAATACCCTACTACATATATTTGATAAATGCTCTCCAATGTGTAAAGCCAAACTAAATGGCAGCGATAAAAAAGGCTAGATAACACCGGATATAAAATTATATAGCAAACTGAAAAGGAAATTGCTAAAAGAAACACATTTGTAAGAGATCGGAAGACGTATAAAAAAAATTCCATAAACCGATGTAAAAAGTTCATACGAAATGCCAAACAAAGCTATTTTGCTAGTAAAATTTCTAACGCACAGAATAAATCCAAAGTTTTGTGAGAAGTAGTAAGAGAGAACGTGCAATATAAAAAGAAACAAACGTAAAACTTATCATAAGTGGCTCAGTAACTAGCGACCCAACGCTGGTATCTGAGGAATTCAACAGACGTTTTACAGAAGTAGCAAATAAGCTAATTAATCGATGTAACGTCTTAAAAGATCCGATGGAACTATTAAAAGCAGCCCAACCACGAGTAATGGAAAGCGGGTTCTTCATGCCCATTACAGAAAACGAAGTCACAACTGAAATAAATATATTGCAAGAAACTAAATCTACAGGAGATTTAATCCCTACAAAGATTCCAAAGCTATGTGACAAACTGATTACCCCACAATTAACCTACTTTTTAACGAATGCACTCTGAATGGAATTTTCCCAACAGCGCTGAAGGTAGCAAAAATAAAGCCTATATTTAAAAAAAGGAGGAAAGTGCTTGGTAGAAAAGTACAGACGCATTCAGTAAGATTTAGAAATAAATAAATAATAAAAAACAGACTTTTAAGCTTCTTAATGAAGCACAACATAATAACACATGAGCAACACGGTTTTATTCCACAGAAAAGCACTGCAACAGCTACATACAACTTAATAGATAGCATACTTCAGGGACTAAATGAAAAAAATTAATACTAGGTATATTTTATGATCTAACTAAAGCTTTTGACGTAGTCAAATCATCCAATACTTTTATAAAAAATGGAACATTACGGTGTAAGAGGAAATTGTTTGACTTTTTGAATCGTACCTACGTAATAGAAAACAGGCAGTAGAAATAACCAACACAGCGAACGGAATTAAGAAAAAAACAACATACAAATCAACGTATCGAGAAACAACACTTGGGGTTCCTCAGGGTTCAATCTTGGGCCCTCTTACTTTTTTTAATATATATAAATGATTTACAGACAAATTCAACAGAAACGAAGATGATACTATTTGCTGATGATACTAATGTTCTAATAAAAAGTAATGATGTAAATACCTTATCGAGGAAATTGGAAGAGGTAATCGAAAAAATGAAACTATGGTTTGACAGTAATAAGTTAGTTCTAAATGGAATAAAAATTCAGTACATATTTTTCCATACAATACAAAATCAAAATCAAAAGGCTCAGTAATACAAAGGGCGTTCAAAAAGTTGTGCACAGTGGGCCATAACTTTTTAAATAGTAGCACTAGGACCATGAAATTTTGTGTGCATGTACTTGTGTCCTTTATGTATATACGCATGTTACTTAATGTACCCTCCAACAGCTGTGACACATTTGGAGCACCGTTCTTTCAATGCCGAACGTCCTTTGTATCAGCAAACTCTTTACTTAAACAATTGACTAGTGATACTAGATTTTTAGGAATTATTATAAATGGACTAACCACATACAAACACTCTCTCAGAAGCTTAATTCCCAACTTATGCTTTTAAGAATTCTAAAAGAAACTCTTAAGAACCAAATCAATAATTCAGGTCTACTATGGATTGATCTACCCACTAATCAGTTTTGGCATTATATTTTGGGGCAACACAAGTGAAAGCTCAGTAATTTTCCTAAAACAAAAACAGGCTTTAAGAATCATAGCTGGAATCCGACGCATAGACAGCTGCAAACAGATTTTTAAACAATTCTAGTTACTAAGTGTACCTTTAATACCAGGTGTATGCATAAGTAGTTTCCCGTTTACCTAAGAGATGGCGCCAGCAAAAAGTACGCAGTGTATTCATTTGACACATACGTCATTTTGTTCGTCTGACATTAAAATACAAACACACACAAGTTGAGTCCCCAAACAGTAGCGTCTTTGTTTTATCGTTCAGTGATCATGTCGAAGTTTGTGCCTGAAAAAGAACATTTGCGGCACGCATTGCTTTTCTTATTTAATCAAAAGAAAAAGCTGTTGAAAGTCATCGTGTGCTGGTAGAAACATATGGTGAACACGTGAGACATGGTTTCGACAATTTAAAAGTGGTGATTTCAATGTGAAAGACAGTGCGCGCTCTGGTAGACCACAAAAGTGCGCGCTCTGGTAGACCACAAAAGTGCGAAAACGAGCAATTGCAGGTGTTATTGGAGGATGACCCAACTCAAACTCAACAGCAATTGGCAAAAGCATTAAATGTGTCACAAGAAACAATCAGCAGACGTTTACGAGCAATGGGGAAGATCAATAAACTGGGTAAATGGGTCCCACACGATTTGAATGAACGTCAAATGGAAAATCGTAAAGTCACTTGTGAAATGCTTCTTCAACGCCACGAAAGAATATCCTTTTTGTATCGAATTGTGACGGGTGACGAAAAATGGATTTATTTTGAAAACCCGAAGCGGAAAAAATCGTGGCTTTCACCTGACGAAGGCCTTCCTTCAATACCAAGGCCAAATCCCTTCGGCAAGAAGACCATGCTTTGTGTCTGGTGGGACCAGAGCGGTATTGTGTATTATGAACTCTTGAAGCCCGGCGAAACCGTTAATGCACAACGCTATCGCCAACAAATGATTAATTTAAATCACGCATTGATAGAAAGACGACCGGAATGGACCCGAAGACATGGCAAAGTGATTGTATTACACGAAAATGCGCCGTCTCACACAGCAAACCCAGTGAAAGACACCTTGAAATCACTTGGATGGGACATCCTTCCGCACCCGCCATACTCCCCAGATCTGGCGCCATCTGACTATCACTTCGTCGTATCAATGGGGCACGCGCTCGCAGAGCACCACTTCAGCAATTTCGAAGACGTTTGAAAATGGCTCGACGACTGGTTTGCCGCAAAAGACAAGCAGTTTTCCTGGCATGGTATGCATCAATTACCTGAAAGATGGGCGAAATCTGTAGAAGTCGATGGCCAATATTTTGAATAAAACAAAATTAATTTCCCTTGAAAATTAAGTGTTTTCTTTACCACAAAAACCGGCAAAAACTTATGCATACACCTGGTATATATTTACGAAATAGCAAGTCATATTAAAAAAAAAAATAATGAAGATAGTCCAAAACACCATGCTTACAATACAAGAAAAAAATACAAAGAATTCCTCCTCCTTTAAAATCTGCTTTTCATAAGATAACGCGATTTTGCATCCTAAGCGATGGTATGAAACTTTCAGAGAGGTTGCTAATGAATTTAATATTTACACCATGCATTGTCCTTTCTAGTGATTTCAAAATTAGGGCATGGTTATTATATATATATACTGGTAAAACGGGTAGAAAAAAAGGATCCTTACATGGTAGATTCTTGAGACAGGTGTACAATAACTTCACAAACACAAAAGAAAAGCTGTACGTTTCGCAAAAGCGTTTTCAGCTGGTAGGAGAGAAAATAGACAGAGCGGACAGGATCGGTACTGGTGTTAAGGAAACGCCATGTTGTCAAACTAGAACACTAACACAAAGAAAAGCCGGAAGGGCAGTTTAAGGTAAATTTATGATAAAAGATAAGGAATTTACTTACAGCTTATTTGTTCCATATTAGAACACACACAAATACCAATATACAGATGACTCGATATTTCGGTCTATTAAGACCCTATTCTTGATTGTGGAAGGATTCTTAATTTTTGACTCCTCTTTATCGTTTTATTCTGCTTTTTACTTGTTTTATACGACGCCCCTTTTTCTTTTTTATGTGGGTTGGACAGACAGCTATTATTTACTGTCTGTCCAACCCACTTGTGACGAAAGTCACAAGTCTGAAAGATGACGTTCTTCGGTAGTATCTGCAAGAATTCTAGTCTATGTACCATCATAGCATGCTGTTAATAAAACAGGAAAACCTTGGGATGTCAGGATAACCGGCAGTACTGATTCTGAGTCTGGCACCTTTACTACTAAACCACGGTTCTTTTTTTAATGTTTCACTTTTGGTTATGTTTTATCTGTCTGTCTGTAAGTAACAATATACTCTTAGGCGACAGAGGTTAGAACTAAATGGTTCAAGGGCCTACTCGAAAAGTAAAAGGTTCAATTGACAATTCCATACGGCAATGTAATTTTCATAATCCTAAAACCCGGTTTCTAGCGATCTTTCGCAAGTCTCTGTTACACGTTCCTTTGTATGCATGTATGTAATATTAGGCTCTTAAGTGGTTCTAGGTACCTCCTCGAGGAGAAAATCGAATAGGTCAATCCAAATTCCATAATAGCAGAAGTGTCATTTTTTCTAACCGAAAAATGTCTAGTCGAATTTACTCCCTTCTTAACCTTATTGTATTAGATGTTAAAAACAACTTGCTTCTCATATTTTTATATGCTTGTATTCTGTGACACACTTCTGGTTTTTTTTTTTTTTTTTTTTTTTTTTTTTTTTTTTTTTTTACTGTTTTTTTAGTTCGACTAGATAACTCTTAAGATTACTTATTTCGTTTCTTCTTTCATTACCGAATAGGATACTAATCGAAAGACAAATCCTTGTAAAATCCTAGAATGTTATATCGTTATATGCATTTGCTTTTATGTCAAAAATTGTCAGTGAGTTCAGCCAGTTTTTCACGTTTTCTCTTCCTTGTAATACGGTTAGAATTGAATTGAATTTTATTCATGGCCTTTAGGCATCTTGGTCTCATGTCGGGGTAGGGGAGAGGATGGGGAAGGTAGCGACCAGTGTAAGAGTACCATAAAAATGAGAAACTGTACTAATGAAGAATGAATGCATCATTTTAAGACATTAGGCATTTACAGCATGTTTTACATTTGTCAATTGAAGAAGAATGTTTCTCTTTTGCAATGACTACCAAAAGATTGCAGAAGCACTAATACAGCAAATCTTGATGATTAGGAGTTAATAGGTTTGTTTTAATAAGCTCAACGTGCATTTATGTGTAATTTCATGTGGTCTTTTGGCTTATGTTAATGGATTATAAAGTCATGGCAATTATTAAGATATCTGTGTGTTTTATAGTATTGTCGTTACGGTAAAAAATTATTGGTACACTATGAAATCAATGGTTATTAACACTGTTGTGATTAACGACATATGTGTGGAAGTACTTAGTAAAGAGTTAATTATCTTGGAATAGATTCTTGTATGCATGTTGTACATAACATATTTCATAAGATTTGAATCGTTAAAGGTTTAGATACCTCACCAAAGAACTGAATCTAAATGAAAACTCGGTTACCTCAGATTAAGTGTGGTTGCGGGTATATTTGAACTGTACAGTAACTAAATAATATCCAAAGCCAAGTTAAGGTACCGTCCCTGCATTCGTCTGTTCAGACTGAGGGAAATCGTGGAAAACAGTGAGGATGGTCGACAGTTGGGTTCGAAAAAATCCGATTACAGTGAAAATTATTATTTTTAAAACAACCTAACTGTACGGTCACTTGCATCATTTTGTCTCTATAACGTCAGTTTTTGTTGTAATGATTTTTCAGAGTAAACTTCTCTTTCGTAGATGATACAGCAATGATGATGGAAGTTGATCATGATACACAGCAAGTGTATGTAGAACAAATGCATATGGTTGCTGCAGAAGATCTACAGTTCCTACAACCAACAGAAGAAGCCGTTTGTTCAAGACTGACAACGCCTGTTGTTACCACTTATGTAGATACTGAAAAGATAAGTTTCGAAAGGTCAGTGCTTTTCTGTAGTTTCTGTAAGGTACACTCAAGGTTAAAAACTGGAAGGGCGTAAGCCATAGTGCTGTCACCGCCCATACAATTTATTTTATCTTATCTTATCAAGATTAAAAGGCTTTATTACCCTATATCCTTTAGAAGGACGTTCTCACGGTATTGTAAAATATATTGTACTGTTCTTTACAAAACAGATTCAGAGGAAGAGACGATTAAGAGGTTGGTTCAGTTCTTTAGTTCCCAGCTCTACGTAAGCTGAATTATTGGGTTACACATGTTTCAGATTTAGATAAACAGTACTAGAAAACTTACTAAAGAGCACTGATAATATCATGCTTATGACAGGATGTCTACCACCCTGGAAAACCTGGAATACTCATGGAATTTTATAAATCTGGAAAACACTGGGAAATCTATAATTTATGAGTTAAACGCAGGAAAATTTATGAGGTGGATCTGTCCACACTTGGTAAGAGCACTACCCCGGCAAGGTAAAGGTCGTGGGTTCGATTCCCACTGCTGACCGGATTTTTTTCAATGTATTAAAATCCTCTATTTTAACTTTTTTGCATGCGAAATACCAATAATGTACAAGATTCTTGGACTGGGTGGTGGATTAAAAAAATGTCATTGCGTATTATTTACATATTCCACTATACTAAGAACTCAGGGATGGAAAATCTGGAAAACTCAAGGAATTTCAACTCAGAAAATTAGTAGACACCATGTTATGAGTGTATTTAGTGCATAGCAGAGTTAAATCTCGGGAATTTGGAAGAGTAGAATAGTATGAGATATCCAGGCATTTTTTGAAAGATATTAGAGCGAACTTCTGAAATTCAAAATTAATTAACTTTCACTGAAAACATGTGAAAATTTTAGGATATTTTCGCATTCAAGCACGAGCTTGATGTGCTTTATTTAGCTCGTGCTTTAGCTTGAACTACATTTGAAAGAAATTTGTTGATGGAATCTTTCGAATGCCAAATTTAAAAGCAGTTATTGATGACATTCTCATAATATATAGAAATGAAGAACAATTACAGCGAATGTTACAGAGTAGTGTGCACCAAGGCATTCAAGTAGGAAAAGAGATCAATCGTTTTTTGTTTCACTATTACACCGTACGCAAGTAAATTCTTACACCAGCTTTTGACAATTAACATCTGGTAAACTTACTCACTGAACATCGGCTCATCATTTCCTCCGTCAAAAACAAGCATCTAAATTTAAACACACGTGGAGTCTATTTGCTGTATTCCACTGCTAGTTTGATGGAAAATACAAAATACCTGCAACAAATATATTTGAGTAGTAAATTTCGTGAGCAGTTTATTTATTTTTATTTATTTAACAAAATATGACTTTAGTGAAGAGATAAAGGGATCAAATCAAGGTACAGTCATTAGCTAAACCAACCAACTGTGATAAACACCCAGGAAAATGGATTGGGAGACTAAGCATATAAGCTACCGCCATGCTTCAGCGAGCATTCTATTTATAAAAAATGCGGCTAGACACCTTTCCAACGACACCTCAACCGCCTTTCTAGCCGTAGTGGTTTTAAATTTCTCCCTGTATCTGGCCCCTCTCCCCTGCAATGTGTATCATCTGTACATGTTTCAGCTAGTCTCGCCGAGACCTGTCCAACGACGCGTCAACTACCTTCCTACACCTAGTAGTTCCTTAGTTAAAGGTTGTCGACAGACGGACCGAGCGGGCGCATAAGGCTTCACAGCTTCTGAAGCCTAAAATGAAGGTCAAAATGAATTGGATAATTCTGATATTTGTTGAGTGATTTTGTAGTCAGCGCCAAAAGTTTGTACCCACAGTCATAAAATATCTTCTCTTAATGACTTTGGAATTTATTGACGGTTTCTTGCAACTTAAAGAGAGCGTAATTTTCTGTAAGCTACAGAAAACTGTACTCAAATCGTTCTATCCATTCCAAAGTTACTCGGTGAAGAAATTTTACGACTGGATACAACCTTTTGACGCTGACTGTTCATGTAGCAAACGATACGGAATCAGGCCAAAAAGTTATAAACGAACTTATGTAATCTTAGCTTCTGAAATGTTGATCTTCAATATACACATGAAGTTTTTCGATCCTTACATAGAGGCGCGTCTTCCGGTGTCGACATATATTTATTAATATGGAATGTGTATTTTAATTTTAGATTATTTGGTTTTCGTGTTTATGAGTTGACATTTGTAAATGTAAGAAATAAATTTTGGGTAAAAAAATGTACTTGTTATCGCTACCGGTACCGTTAAGTATGAACACGGAAGTTTTGTACTCAACTGTTCTATAAATGTTGCCAGAATGTGGGAGAGAGCAATGTTGTATTAGAATATTACTAAATGAGTTTATGAAAATGTTGAGCGGAAAGTGGTTGAACTTCAGAAATATACGTGTTATTGTGAATAAGTGTACCAGTAGACACAATAATTAACACACTATTCAAAATTCGCTCCTTCTAAATGACACGGATATAAGTAATATGATTGAACCAGATCCATCGGCACCCGTAATTTACGATCTTGCTAAGGTTCTCTACTTGGCCCTATAATTTCTGGTTTCAAGCATCCCGCATACCTACTAGCGAAATATTTTGCCAAATTTTTAAGCACATTAACCTACAAAAAATAATTCTAATGGACTGCAAACAACAGTTACGATATCAGAATTCAAATTTGTTCTTTGGTGAACAACAATAACTTTAAAATGGCTTCCATTGACGTTAATATGTACAATGTAATTCTCATCCTACTTGTTTACCCCTGAAAAGGCATTTTTCAAAAACAAACTTCCAACATTGCAGATAGAAAAATGTTGAACTTAATTTCACTTTGCATCAGTTCTGACATTTTCCAGTTTGAGGATACATTCTGTAAACAGAAAGAAAGTGACAATGGGAAGTCCTTTCTCTCATATTTTGGCCAACATCACCATGGATCATCTAGAATGATATTTACTTTCACAGCCTAAGTTAGGGTTTGTTGGGTACACATTATATAAACAATGACATTCTGATCTGTAATTTCACCTCTGAATTAGATTTTTGTTACAAAGTCTCAATTCCTTCCACCATAATTTGAAGTTCAAGCATGAGTCGAAAAAAGATGGTGGGTTAAATTGTCTAGACTTCCTAATTTATAGGAAGAACAATAAGTTTCAGACTACAGTATATAGAAAGCCATCTGCCTCCACTGTTCATATCCATCAACAATCCGGCCTTTCTCATACTTCGATAGATAATTTCTTCCTTCGAGCCTACAAAATTTGTTTCGACCCGTACTGAACATTTTGAACAGGGCTTCAACAGTGCACGAGCTCAAAATATAGATGATTCTAAATAGGTTAGGATGTCCATCTTCCCTAGAAGTACACAACGATTAGAAAGTGTTCAGTAAGAATTACATAACTACTGCAATGTGAGCACTAAAGCACTTGAAAATTGACACACGAGATACACAGGTAATAAGCAAAAATCAGAAGTATATGATGGTATATGGGTCAATCCATGTCAAGTGGTCCAATGCATGTTGCTCGACCAATTTTTAAAAATTCTGATTTTTGATGTGCAGTTACCTTACCATGTCGTTAGTTCAAATCAATAATTATTTTAATTTTAGTGACTAGGTTTCGAGTGGCAGCCATATTTGTTTTCGAAGATGCGCCATTTGGTGGTGTTGTAAGGGGTTACCGAATCTGAAGTATCCCAGCCCCTAGTTGTTCTATCGATGTGGAACAAAAACCAAAATGGTCAGCAAATTGTAAGCTGTATTAGCCATTATCGTCCATGAAGTATAGCAGGTTGAAAGATAGGTTTGAAAAAGTAGGCCATTGACGTGAAAAGTTCCGAGTTGAGCAGAAGATTTTTGCAAGAAGGTAAATGATCAGGAAGGTGAGCTTTTCTGCATAAAGAGATCTGATATAGAGGTGCTCAGTCACCAAGTTTCAACCCTTAGACGTGTCCCCCACCCTTTATAGAAATTATTAAAAATACAGAAAAGTGAAACAAGTGCATACTTCACAGGCATATATATCTCTGGTGGGAGACCTGATAAAAATATACAATTCCTCCCCATAACAGGTCTGTGTGATATTATTATATACCAAAAATTAGGAGTTTCAAATTTGACTAGAAGTACCTTTATTATTAACACAAAATTATACCTACAAATAAGCATAGGCAGAAGTACGCATAACCGAGAGTTTACTGTATAGACATCATAGGTATAACTTTGTGTTAATAATAAAGGTACTTGGAGTCAAATCTGAAACTCCTAATTGTTGGTAGATAATAACATCATACAGACCTGTTATGGGGAGGAATTGTATATCTTTGTCAGGTCCACCACCTGTGAAGTACGCACTTTTTTCACTTTTCTGCGTTTTTAATAATTTCTATAAAAAAGGGGGGGACACGTCTAAGGGTTGAAACTTGGTGAATGAGCACTTCTATATCAGATCTCTTTATCCAGAAAAGCTCACCTTCCTGATCATTTGCCTTCTTGCAAAAATCGTCTGCTCAACTTGGAACTTTTCACGTCAGTGACCTACTTTTTCAAACCTACTTTTCACCCTGCTATACTTCATGGACGATAATGGCTAATACAGCTTACAATTTGCTGACCATTTTGTTTTTTGTTCCAATTCGATAGAACAACTAGGGGCTGAGATACTTCAGATTCGGTAACCCCTTACACCACCACCAAATGGCGCATCTTCGAAAACAAATATGGCTGCCACTCGAAACCTAAAGTCACTAAAATTAAAATAATTATTGTTTTGAACTAACAACATAGTAAGGTAACTAACTGCACATCAAAAATCAGATTTTTTAAAAAATTGTCATGCAACGATTTATTCGTTTCCTGGACCACTTGACATGGATTTACCCATATGTAATTGCGGTAAGTAATATATTTGTGTGACCAAATGTTGCATATCTGCACCAATTAGCGAACATTAAAGGGACTCCCAACTCTGAAATCCTGTATACGGCTTTTCCAAACACCTCAGATCGGAACATTATGTTGTATCTTTAAGGGTGATTCAGGTAACTTAAAAAGGACTGTTTTGGAATTGGAAGTCTGGCCTATAATTTAAAATAGCCCGGAATTAAACACCGATCGAGTATATTTACATAAATCATAGACCCTCTTCATTGATGAAATACTTAGGATTATTTAATGATATTATTTCAAGTGCTACTACCCATTCACTTAAAACATTCTTCTAACGTTAGGTTAATTGAACATTTAAAACGTATTTAATTATTTTATTACAACTCATACATATCGTAATGATTCTTATTGTTTATCTCTCAATAAGATCATAGGTAGAGCCTTTCGACGTAGGACCGTATATTTCGTGGTTACTAAAATAAAGAACATACAGCTGATTGACTTTTGATCGACACCTTTTATTATAAAAGTTAAATGAAATATGTTATATACAAAGACTTGATAAAGTTAATTAAATTGGTGCCCGGCACTTAGGCTGTATTAAGTGTACGTGGTTCACCTCTTTGATGTAGCGACTTATATATCTGACTTATCGGCAAAGAGATGGTTGCTTGACGATGAAAAGGATTCTGACTCCAAACCAAGTCAGAAAGGTGAGGTTAATCCGACTCCAAACCAGGTCGGTGGTAGAGAGGTGTAGGGACTCTGACTTCAAACTAAGTCAGAGAGAAGGGAAGACTGTCGAAACGAGAACTTATACTCTTATGGTATTCGGTGGACCTTTTATAGACCTCTTCAGTCTTTCTTGTAGGCGTGACTTAAGCACTTCCAAACTTCTCCACTTGGAATCGGCGTCGTCTACCATTACTTGATTACGTAAACATTTATAATTGCTTCTGTTTACATCTTGTTTGTTTTGCTTTTGCGTGTGCCTTACTGACACATGTTAGGTTCTCATTACACTCCTCCCCCCTTATTCCAGGGATTAACTAACTCTTTTTGGAAGTTATCACTGGGGATACTCCAAAACTCACATTTTTAATAGAACTATATCACTTATTTCACTTTTATTAACAGTGGAAAAAAAATGAATTGGTGGGGAATAACTATGGCTTAAATTTTACCAAAGCAGGGTCGGTTTCTTGAACTTCATTCACCTCAGTAGGTTTAAGCCGTTTTCCTCTTGTCACGAGTCACTGAAAAATGTACACTAAATCACTGATAGTGTGGTCTGTTCCATCTCGATATTGTGGGGAGATTCTATTTGGATGTGGCAGATGCTGGTTTCACTATTACTGTGGGGGATTCCATTGGGATGTTGCAAATGGTTTCACTATTGTTAATTCCCTCGTGGTCCACTGGTTCGATTTTAGGGGGAATAGTAAGCTGATTATGAAAGCGGTATAGGATGTACGAAAATAATATTATGTTCGTTAAAATAATGTAACTATCAGGATGATGAAAATCACTATTAGCATCTGAAATGATAGAGTTTTTATGTGATTTCTTTAGTTTTTAGTTTTTGATGCATACAATATAAAATTATAGTTAGCACTGTCAATAACACTAATGTTACTATTACTAAAATTGTTGTTGCCCATGTTACCATCGGATGTAAGTGTAAATCTTGAAACTTGCTTGGTCAATTATTCTTCTCATGTTTCAATAAACTATCAAGATTGCTAATTGTCTTTTGCAGAGTTTGAAATTGTGATGGGAAATTTATTTTATAGTCTTTTGGTAGGTTATAATGTTTTATTTCCAGTTCTCCTACATGTCTACTTGCTAACTTTAAATTACTTGTAGAAATAGCCTCATATTCTTGCTATGAAAAGTAGTATGTATATGGGACTGTTTTATTACCTGAACTTTTATGTGCTTGACTTCGTAATATTTTGATGTCGTTTCTTGTTGCTATATGTAATCTTGAGGGTGTGAGGGTGTGTGTGTTCTTCTTGGTTTGATAATTCTGGTTTAATTTGGCATGTTGACGTGTTGTTGCGAAAAACTAGTTCGTATAAACAGCCGATTTGCTGTGTTTTCTGTTAGGCCTGAACTTTACAAGTTGTGAACATTTGTTGCTGATTGCACAAAAATATATATCGATTTCAAATATATAGTTCTCCGTTTTAATTGCATATTCTGGTAAAGTTAACCGCAAGCGTGCTGATTTGGATAAAAAGCCATTATTATATATTTTATGTAAAATATAGTATGTTTTCTGGGCGATTACCGGCGTTTGTATTATAGTATCCAAATTCGCCATTGCAGAATCAAAATTGACTAAGAAACTTTGAGATGTTTGGTAATATATTTCTAGGTCATCTTGGAGAATAGAACTTCGAAATCTTGGATTATTACTTATGATTTCTCGAGCTAGCGCTGGTTTGAACAGAACATCCGTTACAGTATTATTTAGAATATTTTGTACCATGTGATCAAAGTGCTATTCTATGATCTGGAAGTTCAAAAGTGTTATAAGAAATCGTTCGTTTGCGCAACTGAGCATAATAATTTTATAATTTCACTATGTACATTTGATATCATTTTTTCTACCGCTACCGTTATATTTGCAACTTTATGGGTTAATTTATAATTATCGTTTTTGATACTTTGAATTTGGTCGTTCAAGAAGGTATTTTGCTGCTGCATCTGGTATATAGTTTGTTTTAATTTGTGGACTTCGTAGAGTGAGTAACCACTCATTGCAAAACTTGTGATGAAAAAGCAGTGAAAAAAATCATGCGTTTTCTGCGTGTAACATTTTGTTTTTGAAAATCGGCTGGTATAATTTGTGAAATTTTGTGTATGAATTTACGTTCTCTTCCATGGAGAATAGTTACTAATTGTTCGTATCCACTACACGATTTATTCTGAATATGTATTGCGCTGAAGTCCAGATGTAGGCGATAAGGGACGAACTCTATATCTTCATATTAATTATGGGCTTATGTTTTGCTATGGAGAAGCCGTACTGTGTCAAGACCATTTCGTGTCCATTGCCGTTCCTTACGAGTTCTTCGACCATCAAGAGTAAAATTGCTGACATCCATCGTCTAGTTGGTTTTTCCATAGTTCAATGATTTCCTGTATATGAAGTAAAAAAAATGTTGATTTGTATTTACTTGTATTTATTTCTTGGTTTATTTTCTAACTAGTCATTAGTGATGAAACAGTTGATTGACAAAGTATTCTTAGAAAGAGTGAAATTGTTTCTAGACCAACAGAAATTGATAGTTCCAGTAAAAAAATAATAATGGCGTATCGTTTTCTTCTCGGCGCTAAAATTCGCATCGAAAAATTAAATAGACACCTTCTCTGTATAAGTAAGTGCTACAGTGATATCCTGTCCTTTAAAAGAAAGGTCTTTGTCAACTATCATAAGTGGTATAATAGTAAGAAGAGAAGGTGCATCTTATTTGAAATGCAGTAATTTGGTAAGTACGATCTTTCTATCTTGTACTTTTTTTTCTTTGTACGCCTGTATGACGCGTGCTGCTTCTTCTGTTGCCTCTCCGCTTCGCTGTTTTCTCTCTCTTCTTGATGGCTGAACTTCCGTGTAAGCAGGTGGGCGGAGCTTCTTGCGTAACGTCTCGCTGACGTAGTTTACTTCAAGGTCGCTCTCTCATCTCTCACTGATGATGGAAACCTCTTTGGCATAGAGCTGCTTCAAGCGCTGTGTGTATGAATGTTGCTTGTGTGTTTGAGAGAGATTCTATTTTCAAGCGTTCTCCCATTTTACTGAATCAGTTCTCCGTTTCCTGGTGATATTCCTTGATACGATCGACATAAGCTGGATTTCTTGCCTAAACTGTTGGGGAAACCTTACTAAGTATTGGTTATTATTCTTCTTGCTTACAATATAGCAAGGCCCCACATTTCTTAGTAAAGCTCTCGAGCATATTTGGAAATCTGTATGGAAAATAAACTAACACTTTTTGATTTTCCTTAAATGATATCTGCGATCTTCGCTCATTGTAATATGCCTTTTGTTTCAAATGAGTTTTATTCAATTTGTCTGCTATTTCCTGTCGTATGTCATTTAGTTTTTCTCCCTCTTGTAATTTGTAAACTATGTTTGATTCCAAACTTGAAATCTATAATAGTTTTTGGATTATAGCCGTACATTAGGAAATATGAGCTGTACCCAATATTTGTCGATACTTGAAAATTTATCGAGAAAATTGCATATGGAACATATCTTTTCCATGATTTCATATCGTCTTGGACATAAAAATTAATTATCTGTTGAACTGTCTTCTGGGTGACCTCGGATAAGCCTGTACTCGAATGTGAGTAGCTGGGATTGAACTTAAGTTCAAATCTGTATTTTTCTGCCATCTCACGCATGCTGTGCTAGAATGTATTGGGTGCCTATCCTGAACAAGAAAATTAAAGCTTCCGTACTTGAGGATCATTTCTTGTTCCAGAAAATCCATTATTGTTTTTGCTGTCATGGAATCAACTACTTTTGCTATTACTAGGCGTGAAATTCATTCAACAGTGATATGGACATATATCCTGAAGTTTCCTTCAGAAACTGTCGGTCCAAGGGTGTCAGAAATGTATTGTTCACCTTTGTTTTGTAGCGTTGACACTCGTCACATATTTTTAAGTTATATGCACATAGTCTGCTTAAGAAGGCACATAGTACTTAAACAGTGATGATCTGTATAATTTGGTCAACCCAGAGTGTCCTGCCATCGGTGATTTGTGTATGCATTCAAACCATTGTGGACTTTTTGGTATACATAACAAAAGTATTTCGCCCAGTACTGGATGTTTTCTTATGCGATACAGTATTCCATTTTTAAACAATGATATTTTAGGGCGCGTATTGTTGTATCTTCTGGTGCTGTCCATCTATAGCTTGCATAATGTTGGTATATGATGGATCTTTTCTCTGTTCCTGCTTTAGCATTTCATTCGAAAAAAAAAATGTTAATCGAAAGGAATGCGAGGTGATCTGATGTTGTTACTTTGTGACTTTTTCTTGGTTGGCGGTCCGTCTTTCCTTCTTTTCTTCACTTTCTTCTTTTTCTTCTTCTTTTTGATGTCTTCTGCCTGCTCCTACCTGGAGAATATATCGGCGGGCATCTCAGTCCCTTTTTTGTGCTTTACATCGAAATTGAAGTCTAATAGGAAAATTATATACCTAGTATATTTCCCAATTTTGAGTTTGTAGAGAAGCTAAACTTTTGGTGTCCGTGTACAGGGTGACGGTGGAACACAGTCTCATGATTTCGGAACAGGATTCTTCATTAAGAACAGTATCCTTCAGGCAGTTCAGAATATAAAGTTCGTAAACGAAAGACTACCGTACGTTACGATATGTACTCGATGGGGAACCACGGTTTTAATAAATGTCTATGCCCGAACCGAGGTGGCTAATAATAACGACAAAGATATACGATGAGCAAGAAAGTCTGTTTGACCGATTACCGAAGTATAATTCAAAAATTGTTTTGGGTGATTTCAACGCAAAGGTAAGGAGGGAAGAAAACTATAGACCTACTATAGGCAAATGCGACCTTCACGAAAAGACCATCAACAATGGAGGAAGGCTGATAACCTTCGCGATTTCGAAAAACCTACTGGTAAACAGCACGTACCTTGAACACAAAGACACAGAAATACACATGGGTATCTCGGAATGGCAAAACTCTCAACCAGATCGATCACGTATTAGTAGATAGACGAAGGCACACCAACATAATGGACGTTAGATCGTACAGAGGAGCGGAAGGTGACACCGACCATCAATTAGTAATAACAGAAGTAAGGGAAAAGTTATGCATCGCGAACAGAGAAAGCGCGGGGTCGAAACAACTGAATTTCGAAGTTAAACGATTAAATAATCCGAGCATAAAAGCAACTCAAAATCTCAAATAGGTGCGAAATCTTAACTGACTCGAGTAATAATAATGATGATATTAGTAATGAAATTGTTGTAAGTAAGATGTGGGAGGCAATTCGTGAAACAGTTAAGAGCGCAGCGAAAGAACGCGTAGGTGAGAAGAAACAACAGAAAAACAAACCTTGGTTTGATGAAGAATGCCTTAAGCTTCATTAGGAAGGAAAACAAACAAGGCAACGATGACTCAGTAATAAAAACTAAGCAAATACCAACAACTACAGTAACGCGAAATGAAACACCACACTCGGGTTCAGAATCAATAAGCGAGAATATATGATGCAGAATCTTGAGGAGATAGAGGACAACAGCAAGACAAATGACATACGAGATCTATACAAAGGGGTAAACTCGTTAAGAAAAGTTACCAGCCGACGTTAGGAATGATTAGAAATGAACGTGGAGATCTTCAGGCGGATCCGACTAAAATTGTTGATGTGTGGAAAAGTTATTTCGACGAACTTCTTAATGTACACAACGGGTAACAAACAGGAATTTGAAATCCATACCCCAGAACCTACCGACGTCGAGATCGAAATGTCGGTAAAGAAACTGAAATAATTCAAATCACCAGGAATAGACAATATTCCAGCGGAATCAATTAAAGCGGGAGGAATGGCACTAATCAAGGAACTACATAAATTGATAAGTGTTATATGGAGAAAAGAAGAGCTCCCAAAGGAATGGAAAACTCAATAATCGTTCTGATTTACAAAAAAGGCGATAAATCGGACTGTAATGATTACCGCGGAATCTCGTTACTTCCAACCTGTTACAAGGTATTAAGTATTATTCTGTTAACACACCAAAGTGTATATATAGATGAAAAAATTGGAGATCACCAATGTGGATTTAGAAGAAATAGATCCACGTTGGACCAGATTTTCGCCTTGAGACAAATTTTGTAGAAGAAATGGGAATACAATGGGACGGTTCACCACTTATTCATTGATTTTAAGAAATCATATGATTCTAACAGAAGGGAAAAGTTATACAGTATCGTGATACGATTTAGAATTCCGAAAAAATTGGTTCAACTCGTGAAGATGTGTGTCAGCGACCCCATAAGCAGAGTACGGACAGGTAATAATATATCAGATAGTTTCAAGATTCGCAACTGTTTGAAACAAGGTGATGCCTTGTCACCACTACTTTTTAACTTTGCATTAGAACATGCGATTTTAAAAATTAAAGGGGACAAAAAGGGACTACCATTGAATGGTTTGAATCAACTGTTCGTATACGCGGATGATACATTTAATAGGGGACGATATAGATGCACTACAAAGCTTCACCAATGTCCTAGTAAAAGCGTGCGATGAGATAGGTCTACAGGTAAACATAGATAAAACAAAATAACAAGCCGAAACACAGTGAATGAAGGAAGTAAAAATACAAGAATTCGAGATGAGGTCATAGAGAAAGTAAACAAATTGAAATACTTGGGAGCATACGTAACAAGCAGAAATGAGGCCACCGAAGAAATAAGAAGTCGGTTAGTATCGCATGTTTCTATTCAGTCCAGAAACTTCTAACCTCGCAATTAATATCAAGAAAGTTAAAATTGAAAATATACAAAACGGTTATTCTGCCGGTAATATTTTACGGTTGCGAAAGTTTTAGTACGACCCTGGCAGATCAACATAAATTACGTGTAATTCAAAATAAGGTTTTGAGAAAGATATACGGGACGAGATGACTGGAGAATGGAGGAGACTGCATAATGAAGAACTCCACAGACTGTACGATTCAGCAGATGTTGTAAAGATAATGAAATCGCGACGTCTAAGGTGGGAAGGCCATGTAGCTCGGATGGGGGAAAAACGAAGATTATATATTCTATCCTGGTTGGAAGGCCGGATGGAAGGAGACCATTGGAAAGACCCAAACGTCGTTGGGAGGACAATATTAGAAGAAATCTTCGAGAAGTAGGTGTTCGTGATGAAAACTGGCTTGATGTTGCCCAGGATAGAATCGAATGGCGAACGTTTGTTACTACGGCGATGAACTTGCGAATTTCATAAGCCATAGAATTAGTTAGTTGTGCCAACAAACATGAACTGTGACCTGGTTTTAGACAAACCGAGCAAACGGTAATTGTACCACTTGCGTAGTTTTGGCTACCTTGTTTCTTTTTATATTCATTTTTCATATACGCTTGTGCGCTATTCTTTTTACCGTTTTTATTGTAAGAATTTTTGCCCTTCTTATATTGTGGTTTATAAGATGCATTTTTTGCTATTGTTAGAGATAATTCTGCTAACTTGTTCGTAATATACTTTCCAAGTTGGACTGAGGATGAAAATTTTGACTAGGTTGTCTGATTAGCTTTATTTATTCATTTTGGTAAACTAAGGTATCAATTATATGTTTAATAGGAGCTTGGCCATGTGACACGGGTTGTACACTGTAGAATGAGAGAATAGGATGTTGCGGTAAGGTCTGATAAGACTGGGACAATTTCACTTGGTAGGTTGGATTTTGCGTAAAAGTTTGTTTTATAGGTTCGTATCCAGGAGGTTCAGGTTTTCCTTTTGGGAAAGAAATAATAGGTTCCTGAGTGGTCCAAGGAGGTAATGTTTGCGTACTGCGTTGATTGGTCATTTGATTAGGTACTTGAGTATATATAGGATAATTTGGTTGTTGTTGTTTTGAATTTTATTTTTATTTATAATTTGTTAAGGCAAATTTTGAAAGGTTGGATATTTTGTATATTTAAACTTGGATTTCGGGAAAAGGTTTGATTCCTATGTTGATTATGCATATTTGGACTTTAAGGATTTAACTCTTCCAAATTTTGATAGGCTTGTACTTTTTCCACATAATCTCTTTTCTTCATTAAGTCCTGAGATTTCTCTAGGACTTGTATTCTGGTTTGAAGTTCTTGTACAGTGTCATACGTATTCTGGTTTGAAGTTCTTGTACAGTGTCATACGTTTCTAGGGCAATCTTCTTAAAGAAATTCCTTTGTAGTCCTAATGATAAATAATGAACTTTGGCCTCTTCTGAACACTTCGCAAGATTGTGCCTAATGGCCCTTAATTTACGAAGAAAATATGCAACTATAGATTCTTCTGGATATTGCTGTACCAGATTCATCTCCATTTCAGCCTTATACTGATGAAGTCTAGGACGACTTAGGCTAAAAAGTTTCTCCTTTAACTTGTTTATACATCTGATTTAGCGATTGCAATTGAAAATTAGATCCAATGCTACATGTTGGAGATACATCGGAAATATATCTACTTTCTTTTCGGTGATTCAGCCTTGCAAAGTGGCTAGATGTTAAAAAGGCATAAAGAACCGGTCCGGATCTTCATTTATTCTTTCCGAAAATTTGGTCAAGTGTGGTAAGTTAAAAGAAGGTTTCGTATCCATTTTGTTTTCTTCGTCTGAATTATTTTCTTTGTCCGAATTATCTAAATTGTCTTGTCCTGTCCTTGCACCAGAACGAGTTATAGGCATTTAATCATAAATTTGGCATTTGAGTAACTCTGCTAAAAACAACTAACATCCTTCAATTTATTGAAACTTACCTTCTTCTTTTTGATGAATCCGTCCTTCGGGCTCGTAGTCCAGTCCTCTCTACTGGATCAAATTGTAGAGTAGTGTCCAGTTCCTGGGGTGGGGTGTAAGAAAATTTCCAAGTGTATTTGTCCAAGGGTGTACGTCAAATATAAAAAAAATCGGGATGGGTTTCCCAATTCCAGCTGGTTTCCACAGAAAAAGGTTGGTAATTTCCAAAAGTTTAAATCCGATGGTAAAAAAAATGTCACTGTTTCACTGTATGTCTGCTTTAAATGTTTGTAACCACTTTTATCGTAACAAACGGCACTCCGTGTAAACCTTATGAGATAGCGTAATAAAACGTATTGAGACGTATTAAGACCCGAACGATCCACCACGTAATGATTCTTATTGTTTATCTCTCAATAAGATCGTAGGTAGAGCCTTTCGACGTAGGACCGTATATTTCGTGGTTACTAAAATAAAGAACATACAGCTGATTGACTTTTGATTGACACCTTTTATTATAAAAGTTCAATGAAATAGGCTATATACAAAGACTAGACAAAGTTAATTAAATTGGTGCCCGTTAGGCTGTATTAAGTGTACGTGGTTCACCTCTTTGATGTAGCGACATATGTATCTGACATATCGGCAAAGAGATGGTTGCTTGACGATGAAAAGGATTCTGACTCCAAACCAAGTCAGAGAGAAGGGAAGACTGTCGAAACGAGAAGTGATACTCTTATGGTATCCGGTGGGTCTTTTGTAGACCTCTTCAGTCTTTCTTGTAGGCGTGACTGAAGCAGTTCCAAGCTTCTCCACTTAGAGTCGGCGTCGTCTGCTACCATTACTTGATTACATAAACATTTATAATTGCTTCTGTTTACATCTTGTTTGTTTTGCTTTTGCGTGTGCCTTACTGACACATATGTTAGGTTCCCATTACAATATTTTCACAATAACGTACATATTTCTGTTGTTCATCCACTTTCCGCTCAACATTTTCACCAACTCATTTAGTGATCCTTCTATCAAATTGAGTACCAGAGTGTCCGTGGTACTCCTGGGCACGTGGGAAAGTAAAGGCGGTCGAGTGTGGGACTGACCACCAACCTCACTTCGTACCGTAGGTCGAAAATATGTGGAGCGCTGCCTCCACATCCCCCATGTGCCGTTCACGGTTCGTGAGTATAGCACAGAGAATAGCTTACCTTTTTTTACCGAATGAATGACAGTGTCTATGTTTATAAAGGAATCTATAAGCATGATCATATAATAAGGAATAAAGAGGGTAGTACATAATGGTCAAAACTTAAACTAAGAAACAGATACAGTGTCAGTCTTACCAGTTTTTACATGTTAATACAACTACACCACTGAATAGTAAAGGAGTTTACACTTTACTGAGTTCAGATTTCCTACGAAAAGCTCGTACATGAGCAGGGTTAAAAAAAGATTTTTAAAAAAAGTTGATTTTTTCTCATTTAAATCAATATTTTTTATTTAAATAATTTGTAGCACTGAAACAGCTTCTGACAAGGGAGGGTCATGATATGTTGTCGCTGAAATCCGAATCAAACATAATGCATCTAAGAGAACATAGTAAGAGATGGGGAATACAAAAATTTAAGGTGCGATTGGCAAGGGGGTGCGGAGATATGGGGGGCGAAACCTCGAAATTCACAGAAGTTAAATAAATTATATATCCTGGATGATTCAGAACAAAGAACGTTATTTTCGGGAGTTGATTCCTGACATCAAAACAAGTAAAAAAGTTACTATGAATATAAGTGAAATTCTGCTTCGGTTTGGAAATAGTTTCCAACTCCGACCCCAAAGTCATAGTCTTGTAACAATGGGATAAAATGAATAATTTACAGTGAATTAGAAATTACGTATTGAATGAAAATTTAAATTGGCAGAAATTTGTTTCTAGCAATATTGTAGACTTCAATAGTGAAAACACGATGTTACCGGTGTATCAGTGTTGCCAACCAGGTATAATGTTTATTTTTTTCAAATGACACAACGGCGTGTTATTGGGTATTTGACATCATCTAGTGATGATACCATACGTAAAGCAAACATCGCAGCGTTATAAACTATGGATAAGATCAAAGTTTGTCGCTGTCTTGCATCGGGTTATCCCATAAGTAATGTATGTTCGATGACCACTGCAATGACGCTATCTGACGAGCGAATAGTGAAGTTGACGGCTCGTGCCATAGTTGAGTCATATAGGGCACTTGATTGTGTAGCAATGTTTAGGAGGAGGACGGTCTACTCCACGTTTTGGAAGTATGGTTTGTGTTTGATCATGACAATGTCGGAGGACCACATATGGCATGTCATGCTGTATAATTTCACCAGAGAGAAATTAGCCAGAGCAGCTGCACGAAACATCAATGCCGTATATGGTCAGCGTGCTGTGGATGTGCGAAGGTGCCATAGTTGGTTCCCGAGATTTCGATCTGGGGACACCAGCCTCACCGATAAACCACGAGAAAGAAGACCTTTGCAGCTGGACAACGATGTTCTACGTGCAGCAGTGGAGAAAGATCTAATGCAAATTTTTGTTGAAGAAATGGCCAGCGAACTCCATCTCACCCACTAGACCGTTCATCATCATCTGCAGGACCTTGGGTACGTATCGAAACTCTGAAAATGGGTACCCCCATGCGTTAACACCTCAACAGAAGCAGCAACGAGTTTACTTCAGTAGTTCCCTGTTCACCTGTCACAGGCGTTATCCATTGCTGGACAGAATGGTGACAGAGGATGAAAAAAGGGTCTGCCATAACATTACATGCAAACGGCAATTAATCCATTTTGAGCTCTTGCCGCGTAACCAGACCATCAATGCAGATGTTTACTGTCAGCAACCTGAACGCCTACGTACTGCATTGTTGAGGAAGCGTCCTGTAGTGGTTAATTGCAGGGGTGTGCTCATCCACGGTGATAACGCGCCACACACGGCAAGAATGACCTATGCTAAGACCTGTGGCTGGGAGAAACTCCCCTACCTGGCGTTTTCACCAAATCTTGCATCAACAGACTGTCTTTTTCGCAGTCTACAAAACCACCTTTCCGGAGAACATTGCAAAATGAGGATGACGTGCGACGAACAATGACCCAGTTCTTTGCCTCTAAAACCGGTGACTTCTTTCAGTGGAGGATTCAACAACTGGTTGACAGGTGGCAGAATGTTGTGGAGTCCGATGGAAACTTTTTCCTGACTATGTGTAGTGTTCCAGGTAAGTTATAGTTCTTTTTCCTCACGGTGCAAAAATACGACATTACTTATGGAATAAACTGATACAAACTATTAATCCATTTGAAATCGTCCAGCTTGATTGATCGACCTCTGTCAATTTTTTTTTTCATATATTCATATCCCTTATATAAGAATAGTTCAAAACGGATGTTCTTTTATTTCTATTCCCACCGATTAACAAATGGTGACCATTTTGTTATTGCCACGTATGCCAAAATTTGTAATTGTGGACGTTTACGAAAAATTGAATATCTCCGTACTGGTTTATCACAGGACATTCCAACAAAAAACATTTCTTCCTCTGAAAGTCTGCTGGATAATTTTAGTCCTCTGTATGAAAGGCCTGAAACGTAATTGAACTATCAAATTGTATCCAAATGTGATTGTAACCAACCAACCAACCATGCAATACTTGCTTTATTTAAGTTCCCATCACACATCCTTAACACACCAAAAAGCTATACCCTTTCCCCTTGCCCTCAGAGGACAACGCCTGAATTCAACCACCTCCGCAACCGAAACATACAACCAACGCCTCCAGGAGGCGCTAGTCAACCGAGGCTACCCACTTAGCTTCGTAACCAAACAGATTCGACGTGCAGCAACACACACACACTACGTGCTCCTACTCCTAACACCAACCCGAATCCTCCGCCCTTAGTTGCACAATTTCGTCCTAAAGTTAACAAGATCAAACAAATTCTGCATTCTCACTTCCATATACTCCAATCTGACCCTGATAACAGATCTGTCTTTCCCACCAAGCCAAGATTAGTTTTTCAGCATCCTCCCACTCTTAGAAACATCCTGGTCCACACTAACCCTTCGTCCCATTTGCCTTCAGTTCCCGCCCACAAATGTAACAGCGCTAGATGTAAAACCTAAAATGCCGTAATCCCATCCTTATTACGTCTCCATCTATCTCAATCAACACAGCCGATGGCAACTTCACTCTACATCCCAAAGGAATCCAGCAAACCTCAAACGTCATATATATCCTAACTTGTACACTCTGCCCGGCATCCTATGTGGGAGAAACAGGCGTCCCCTTGAATCTTCGTGTCAATAATCACC
>JAGDQP010014026.1:0-46231 GCA_022664845.1 Lepisma saccharinum
ATCCCGCGGCGCTCTTTTCAAGAGAAGTGGGACGTACACGTTTAATTACTGCCCGGTAAATTATTGTACGGATTGGTACTCCGGGAGGAAGGAATTCTTCACTTACCAAGAACCGTCATAGAGTTCGCGCAGCAGGCTCATCATTAAGAAGCAAAGCTGAAAATAAAATTAATCAGTTGCTTAGTGGTGGTAGCGGCAAGAGGAGGCCACATAAGCTTAAGGGGTCAGTACGTACTGGACCACCAACTTTAAAAAGACAACGAATATCTAACAAGAAGAGGAATAGAGGTATTTTTAGTTAAATATGTCGTTTCTTACACCTAAAAGTAATGAATGCCTTACGAATGAATTTGACTTAGTTTCTGTCCCTATGACACAAACTACGATCAAATCATCTCTTATGGTAAAGTATCGACCAAAATCTTCACTTTCTTCTGAAGGACCTATAGAATTTCTTGCACCTGGAGATATTGGAGAATATATTCTTCCTGCATCTTTATGTCAAGTGTAAAATATTAAGGGGAATGAAGATAATTTACAACTAGCTGCAGCAGGCCCCCAGCCGTTGTGGCAGATAATGTAGCGCCAGCGAATAAATTTTTACATGCACTTTTTAGTCAAGTGGATGCTTCTTTAAATGATAACATAGTTTCACCTTCAAATGGAACATATCCATTCAGAGCATGGGTACTATGAAATTTTACTTAATTATTCTGATGATGGAATCAAAAATCATTTAATCACTGGATTATGGAATAAGGATACTGCAGGATATTTAATACTCTCAATGAAAATAATGTTGGTTAATATAAACGAAATTCTCTTGTTGCTGGTAGCTCATTCATTGTGATGGTTAGCCTACTCCATACAGATACTTCTGGATCAGATCATATACTTCCAAATAAAGTCAATTTTCCTATAAAATTAAGTCGTAGCTAAGATGCATTCTTAATGGCTACTGAAAATTCTACATTTAAAGTTAAATTGAAAGACGTTATTCTTTATGTTCCCCGAATTAATATTTCTTCTGATTTAGTTTTACAACAGTTTTATGAGTCATTATACTGCAAAATTACTACTAACTAGAGTTGAAACAAGATTACATACTATTCCTGCAAATGTTGATTCATATAATCTTGATAATATATTTCTAGGAAATGTACCAAAGGGTCTCACTATAGGTTTCATTGCAAATACTGCGTTCAACGGAAAATACAATAAAAATCCCTTCCACTTTCAAACTTTTAATATTAACGAATTACAAGTACAAGTTGGTTCCCAATTTTATCCTTCCACTCCGCTTACCCCAGATTATGTAAATCATCTATGCGTTCGAAGTTATCATACCCTGTTCTCTGGAACTGGTATATATTATGAAAATATGAGTCATATGATCACATATTTTGATTACCCACGTGGATATACTCCTTATGTTTTTGTTCTTTCTATTACTAATACTTTGGATAATTGTACATGGGATGTTAATAAAAATTCTGCTGTTAATCTCAGAATAGGGTTCATTCAACCACCGGCACATTTTATTTCTTGTATTGTTTACGCTCAATTTGATTCTTTTATTCAAATTGATAAAGATCGTAATGTATATACAGATCATATCATATGAAATTTAGTTCAGTTTGAGAGTGACCATGAGGACTGTCATACACTTTTCAGACTTTGAGTATAGTGAAGAAAACAATTTCATAGTTAAAGAACAAGCCATAGCTAATCCTGATGCTAATAGTTTTCAAACCTGGCTTTTCAAACCTCCCTTTCCAACATCAAAAATTAATATTCGAAGTTTGAGATTTGCGAATGAATATTTAAGTCAGCATGTATTTGGTTTAGAGTGGATAGAAGGCGAAGTTGAATATGAAAAAGTTAAATACATATTTACTAAGTATACCTCCTGCAGTGAAGGTGTATATACGCATGGAAAAGCACGTCAAGTTTTTTAGAGTCTCTTCTACAAAGAACAGTGATTAATTTAGAAGATATTAAGTGTCCGAAATATAATGCTTTAGCTTTTCCATCGCAAAGTTGTGCTCATCCTCTTCATCAGTTTACTAGTTTTCGCATTGCTGTAAAAGAGGTTTTAGTGTATGCAAAGGTTTTAACGTATTACCATCTACATTATTTTATCTTACCTAAAATAGAACAGTGTATGAACCAACATCGATTAGTGAAACTAGTTCTCACGTGAAGTGATGATATTTTAAAACTTGTACTTCAAGATTGTACTAGTGCAACTACGCTTATGGAATTTATTCCGTGGACACTTTACCAAACCAAATTGAATACCCAAAGGCACTTGTAGTGAATTTAAGTCTGTCAGCTTCCCCTGGAACTCACTGGACTGCCATATATATTAATAAACATAGACGGGGGTTAACATTTTGATAGCTTCGGAAATGGACCTAGGAAACCAGTTGTAAATTTTTTTGAAACGAAGTTGTAAGTTATATCGTTGTAAACAAAACTCAAATTCAACATGTAGAATCTGTTCTTTGTGGACTAGTCTGCATTTTGTTTATTTATTACAGCGTACGAGGAAAAAATATACTGTCTACTTTTCATACTACCAATCTTAAGAAAAGTGATGTAATGGTAAAAATATTATCAAAAGAAAAGAAAAAAGTAAATAAAAGTTTTAATATATAGTAAAACGAATATTTTATTTATTTTATTATTATTAAATGCCTCTTATTGTTAAGGTTATTTCAAATAAAAGAAAGAAAATTGAGTAAAAGTATAATGTTTATTAAGAACATTAACTAAACTGGGTTACAAAATACAAGTTCCACAAGCTTCTTACATTTGCATGGCTGATGGGGTTTCTACAATTTTTTTGTTTTTTCATGTTTCATCCAATACTGCAATTGTAAGCAGTTTCTTAGTGCACAACCATTAACTTCAACAGGGTCATGATAAGTACTCTTTGACATAGCAGTGTTCATATTCAATGTTTTCAGCGCAGTACATTGTTTCTCACTCACATTATCATCATTTTCCAAGTGAAATATGTTTTTAATCCACTGTGCTTTTTCAAGAGCTTTGCAAAAGAATATAGCTTCACTTGTACATCGTTCTAATATTATTCTTCGAATATGTGTAACATCATATCCATTTGAGTTGTCACATTCTAAATTATGAAAGTTTTGTGTTAATCATTCCACTTGTTTTTGATACCCAAGTCCTAATTCTGTAATTTCACAAGGCAGTTTTACTTAACAGTGGAATAAAAGAGTATCATCACACGATACTATGCAAAATTCTCTCATAATAAATTCATGTGAAGAGCTTTTAAGGTCCTTGTGGAGACACAGTAACTGCCCTTGCAAGGCTCCTCAACATGGCACCAATCATGCACTTCTCCGAACTGCCATCTTCTGGTCAACAATTACTTCAAGTATAAATTGTTGTTTTGTGAATATATATATGTGTGTGTATGTTTTCCAAGAAGAGGTTGAAGAGCACTTGTATCAATGAATGAAGTTTAGACAAAGGGTTTAGGGCTCTATTGTTTAGGCCTTGCCTTTTTGCCCCCTCCCACACAGAGAAAAGGAAGAAAGTCTCCTTGCCTCCCCTGTTTTCGGATAAACCATTTCCAGTGACCGCAGCCCGTCTAACCTCTCCCTCTCGCCCCTTGAGTCTTTGCCGATCCTAATAAATCAGAAGTGCCTTTTTCGTTGCAAATATATGGTTGGACCATTCTAAACTATATTAGCAGGTATGATAACATAAGTGATGTAACAAATACGGGAAATTCGATTTTTAAAATTTCGCACTTTCAGAATTCACAAGAAATAAACTATTGAGCCAAATTGCTCCGAATTCGGATATATTACAAACAATCCTAATTATACCACACGAAACTATGTAGCCTAGTTCCTGCGATTTTGCAATGTACAGGGTGTAACAATATGACCAAGCAACTTGGAACTTGGAGGGACGATAGTCATTAAAAAAAGGGTTAGTACCTGAGTTGGAAATTACCTTCAATTCAATTGTAATCCTCACCTACCAACCAAACAGATAATTTCTTGGTATTGAGTGACAAAAAATATATAGCATTAAATAGATATATTACAGTATGTAGTTTTCCATCTCAACGTATCCGCTTTACTTTCAACTCTATGTTGTTATAACAGTTGGGATAAACCAATCAATCGGTTTTAAATCAGATTAGTTTGAATACAATGGAAACCTGTTATAAATCTTTTAGAAGCATGTAGTTTTTTTTTTAATTCATCGGACTAAAATTTGCGGATACGTAGACATGTAGATATTAATTTCGTCTGGGGAATTTTATACAAACACAGCACACGACTAAATCACTGGCGTAGCATGAACTATTTGAGGGTATTTAGGCGAAGTTTCAATTGTCAGCAGTTTAGTTTCAGTAGTTGTTGTAAAATGTATCAAAATATATATCGATAATAAACACATTTCACAAAGAGTTACATGATTAATATTTTCAACATATTTATTTATTACTCCTTACTTTACCAATACAAGGAATATTTTTAAATACTATACACCCATACAACTATCTTTATGTGTACGCAAAAGTCAATTTTATGTAGTATATTTATGAATATATGGTCAGAAAGGAAAAACAAACATACTAATTCTACATTTTTCTCGGAGGAAGAATCATACTTTAAAGTGTTTCGAAACAATGAAAATTGATTTTCCACAGCATACGTTCGAATTGAATTGCGTTTTATTTACGGCGTTTAGGCATCTGAGGCTGAGGCCGGGATAGAAAAGGGGAAAGAATTCGGGAAGGTGTCGACCAGGGCTTGTGTTAGAGGTGCCATCCCGGCATTTGATTGGTGTGACAGAAAAAAACCTGGGAAAAACCTCAGTGAGGATGGTTGGCCGCTGGGATCGAACCCAGGGCCTCCCGAATGCTACGCCAATGCGGTAGTTCTTCGAGGGACGCTAGGAAACGAGTATGTTAGCGGCACTCACATATACACAGCTAATTTCGGATCTCGCGAACTATAAGCCCGATTTTGATGCTTGAACTTGAGTTTGAAAACTCTTTGTCATACTAAGACAGAAAAATAAATGGATCGGTAGGACCTCCCTTGGATCCCCTAAGACGGATTGAAAAAATATCAGAATTTCGCATTTCTGGTGACAGCACTGACCCCAGTCCATATAGGCGGCCGAAACTTCAGGAATCGTAATCTACGCTTCAATACCTTTCAAACGGTGTATCTCACGTCAAAATTGTTGGAGGGCTTCAAGTTGACATTTTTAGTCCAATCACAGAATTTTCACAAATAATAGAAAAGGACCTTTGTCATTCTGTGTGTCTTTTCGCTTTAGCAAAAAATGGTTGGTACCAGGGAGTGTTGGGGTTCAATTGCGGGGCTCGTAGAAGCAAATTAATGTTTTCTTTTATAGGAGTTACCGTTTTCGAAATACGGTGCCTACCATGGTCCAAAATCGACTTTTGTATGATTACTATGCACATTTTCTTAGTATGACTACTATGCAGCCTTACAAAATAAGTGATATCGGTACAAGAACCTCTTCGTGGTAAAGGGAAGAGTGACGCAAGAATTCTACTCAGAAAAGAAGTTGTATCCATTTTGCGAGTGACTTTCTTTGTGTCACTATGGGGAAGGGAGGATACTAACTCTTAATTTTATTACAAAGGAAACAATTCCACCATAGTGACACAAAGAAATTCACTCGCAAAATAGATATCACTTCTTTTGTGAGTAGAATTCTTGCGTCACTCTTCCCTTTACCCCGAAGGGGTTCTTGTACTGATAAGCTTATACACGAAGAAAGCTAGTATAACAACACAGTTAATGAAAATGATTGAAGTAATATTGGACAAATTCATACACACAAACTCGATTTGATCAAAATTTTTCTCCACATGGCTTCTAATAACAAAAATGTTTGTGCACATTTTGAAATAAATTTCATTGTAAGCCTTATACGTACTTATTATAAATAGTTCACTGATATTTTTGTTGGAAAATTTCCGTGATATATCCCGTAATGTTTCAGAAAAATGTGAGTATTTGCAGTTATCGCCAGCAATTCTAAAAAAAAAAAAAAAAACACCGAAAATATTCTTTAACGTTTTTGAAGTTCTCAGTCCACAGTTCCAGTGCGATTTGCGCAAATGCGTAGAAAAAAAAACTGTTTCTTGTCGCAACTAAATACTGTTCTAGTGTTTGCTGCCACCATCTTGATCGATTATTTCCACAGGAGTGGGAAACATTCTCAATCAATGGGTATTCCGATTCATAATTTACAAATCGATGATTGAAGTGTGGCTTTAATATTGAGAAATTTAGTGTGTCTTCAGAGCTGCCCATCTATACTGTTTTTCTTTTCTTCTTCTTTTTTTTAAATTTCTGATGTTTACTTATGACTGTCAGCTTGGTCAATTCGCTAAGACGCCAAACTTTTAACTGAACGACCCGTGTTCGAGACCCGCTTGAAGCTTCCGTTTTTACCTTTTACTCCCAATAATCCTGAAAACTTAATTATATCTGGTTTTCATCGCCAAGTTACTATAAATTTCAAGGCAGCTAGCTTGTCTGAATATTTTGAGAAACGTTTCTCAAAATTTTTGACAGTGTTACATATAACTCTTCCCTTTGTGTTGATTCTACGACCTATATTATACCCTACATAGAAAAAGCTAGTTTGTGATTGGCAATAATAATAATAACAAATAAATAAATAAAATAGGAACTAATAAAAACATTTTATTTCCTGTAATCAAAAGTTTGTTTAAACAAATTAAATTGTCAGCCATACAAAAGCAGAAAGTACAACAACTCCTAACTAAAACAGAACTTGGGTCCTTTAGACGCGCTACCTAAAACCCAACTACATCTTCTTACATAAACACGAGAAGAATTAATTAATTAACAATTCTAAGTATTTAAAAAAAAAGCCTTCCTGAATATATTAAACACAGCAAGAAATTAGTATACAGCTAGTTAGGGTAGGATATATACTACTTTAGTGGCCAACTTTGTTTATGAACTTGTTCAAGCGAGATATTTACTTCTCCAGGCCACTACGCCTGCGGTATAAGTCGGGCTTGGCATACATCAGCATCACTCACGAACCCCGGATTGCACCTTAGTCGTTTTTGAACTTCTTTCTTTGGGAATGTCACTGCAGATGTGGGAGAAGTCAGTCGGGGCTCTTTTAATACGCTGGATTTTCCACCACTTCTCAGTTTCAAGCATGTTAGGAAAAGTAACCTGAGTCACGTGCGTAAGTGTATTATCTTGCACCAGGCACACGCTAGCAGTCAGGCGAACAGGTCCCTTGCGACTAATGGCATCTTTCAGATTTCCAAGAGTATCCCCATATATACGGCTGAATTGATGGTGTTCTCTTGGAGAGAAAGGACGGTGAATTCCATGGCAGTCCCAGAGTACTGTGGCTGTCACTTTTCCAGAACTTGGTGACATCTTGAATTTCTTGACAGGTGGTGAGTGATGTTACCATGGCTCGAACTTACGAGTACTTTCCGGTGAAAAATGGTACACACATGTTTCATCACTAGTGATAATCGAAATAAGAAAGGCTTCTCTTTCTCATAAATACCGGCACAGAAGTTGTACAGTGCAATTCCCATCCGAATGTTTTTCTGTTGGACCCTAAGCTGGGAAGGAACCAAACGGCTAGACACTTCAGGAAATCTTATTGCTCATTAACAATATCTCATCCGTGCGCTTTGACATGTTGAGCAGCGTCTCATGTTCTTCAATTTCATTCTCTGGTTTGCATAAATTGTCTCTTCTATTTGTGGAAGTACTGGGTTATTGCATAAGTAATGTTGTATGTGCGATTGCAGCTGCAATGACGCCATCTGACGAGCGAATAGTGAAGTAGATGGCATGTACCATAGTTGAGTCATAGAGGACACTTGATTCTGCAGCAGTGTGTAGAAGGAGAATGGTCTACTCCACGTTTTGGAAATGTGGCTTGCGTTGACCATGGCAGTGTCGGAGGACCACATACGGCATGTTATGTGGTATGAATTTCACCAGGGACATCCAGCCAGCGTAGCGGCACGAAACAACAGTGCCGTATATGGTCAGGGTGCTGTGGATGTGCGAAAGTGCCAGAGGTGGTTTCAGAGGTTTCAGTCTGGAGACACGAGTCTCACTGATAAGCCACGAGAATCTGGACAACGATGCCCTGCGAGCAGCGGTGGAGGCAAATCCAATGCAAACTGTTGAACTGACCAGCGAACTCCATGTCACCCATTCGACTGTTCGTCGTCATCTACAGGACCTTGGGTACGTGTCGAAAGTCGGAAAATGGGTACCCCGTGTGTTAACGCCTCAGCAGAAGCAGCAGCGAGTTGACATCTGCATTCCCTGCTAACGAACGTGAGCCATTTCTGGACAGAATTGTGACGGGCTGAAAAGTGGGTCCTCTACCATAACATTACACGCAAATGGCAGTGTGTACCTAAAGGGGGGGGGGGCAGGAGCTGTGCCAAAACAGGATCTCCAACCCTGCAAAGTGATGTTGAGTATTTGGTGGGATATCCGTGGGATAATCCATTTTGAGCTCTTGCCACGTAACTAGACCATCAATGCGGATGTCTACTGTCAGCAGATTGAACGCCTACGGACTGCATTGTTGGAGAAACGTCCTGCTGTGGTAAATTGCAAAGGTGTGCTCAAGCACGTATTCAGAATTTGGTTTTGGGAGGGGTCCAAGGTGTGTCTGGGCGTGAAATGTATATTAAATATATATAATTACGCTTGAAGTTATATTATTTTCCCATAAAACTCCGAGCTTTTTTTGGGGGGGGGCGTCCGGAGCCCCCGGACCCACCCCCTAAATAGGTGTTTGGGTGTGCTCATCGACAGTGGTAGCTCGCGCCCACACACGGTAAGAAGGACCAGTGCTAAATCGAGGAATGTGGCTCGGAAAAGCTCCCCACCCGGCGTTTTCACCAGATCTTGCACCAACAGACTACTGTCTTTTTTGCAGCCTGCAAAACCACCTTTCCGGGATAACACAAAATGAGGATGACGTTCGACGAACAGTGATCCAATTCTTTGCCTCCTAAACTGGTGACTTCTTTCAGCGGGGAATTCAACAACTGGTTGACAGATGGCAGAATATTGTAGAGTAACATGGAGACTATTTTCCTGACTAACGGTAGTGTTCCAAGCAAGTTATCGCTCTTTTCCTCACTGTGCAAGAATACAACGTTACTTATGGAATAAACTGATGAATTGTCTGTTGATGGCGAATATATGCGGCTTGATTAAACATGCAACTCTGTATGTCCTGCAGCAAACTCGCGTATGTCCACCACCAATATTCTGGACTGCAATTACATTGTTTCCATAGACACGAACCAATTTTTCGTGAATGGTTAGTGGTGACATACCTTCGGCCACAGAAATCGAATAACGGCATATCGTTACTAAAGCATGTGCCAAGCTAAGACATATGCATCAAGCATATCAGCAGACTACTTGGCAATTATGTTGAAAATTAGTGAGTACCTTATCCTAACTACCTGTAAACTCATTTCTTGCTATGGTTAATACATGCAGTAAAAATGAAAATAGTGAATCTAATTAATGATTTTCCGTCAATCAAGCTAGAAGTTTCAATCCTTATCATGAGTAATACCACAAAGAATTGAAATTAGTAAAATTTTCGTCAATCACTAACAGAATATTAGTTTATAATTCAGCGCTTTTGTGCTGTGTTTAAATCCTTGGGCATTTCTGTGTATTTCATGTGTTTGCGACAAATCAATGAGTAATAGGGATGAGCAGCAAACTAATGGGGTAGTTGTGAAATGATAACGCGAGTAATGCTTTTACGAACTTCAGTCTAATTGAAGAGGTTATTCCAAAAAGTAACATATTTCCACTTGTTACTATTTTACAGTTCAAGGTACCAATACGTTGATGTTTTCCCAACTTAGTACTGTACCAGGTTTCTATTTTAATTTCTACCATTGTTTATTTTAATTTGTTTATGATCATTATCTTGTTTTTTTGTTTATCTGACATGTCCTACGTTAAATCACACACACAAACATCCAAGGTGAGGTTTCTCCTTCTTTTTCTCTTGTTATGTATGAGATTGTTTTCTCACCTTTTCCTTAATAATGTCGAAGTTAAGAAAATATAGTAAATATGCTAGATATGGTCACGCACGGCATCGGGAAGCAAACGAATAAACAGCAATCCGGTGAATTTTTGGACCGGGTCTATGCTTCGGAACCAGTCTGATCCGGAGGGCGAAGTAAAGAGTTCATTCTTTCCTTATTATACACTGTTGCGTTCGAACAGTCTTTCCATCTGCGGTGACCGGAAGCAGGACTGTTACTCTCCAGAGTACAAAGAATACGACGCCGAAAAGTTCCTAACGATAGGAATAACATGAAAATAGTCACTGTTACCGCCCATAAAATTCATTTTATCTTATCTTATGAAAATAGTCGCATATCCCTGGAAATAACAAAAAGGCACAGGGAGTGTGCAAAATACTCCCTCGGAAAGGCTATTTCTGAAAGAATTTTGTTTTTGAGGTACTAAATAGGATAAAAGCATTAAAATCTTTTAAAATCTCTTACATACACAGCTTACTTCTCAAGGAATCTAACATTATAATATGGATTGATTCTAACTACAGAAACAAGACCGGTCACGGGGTAAATTGGATAAGATTCGATCATGAAGTTAACTCAGTCTGGTGATCTCGGTCAGGCTCGGGTTCCGAGTCATTCCGGTCAAGACCGGGTCATGGGTTATACGGTCAAATTTCGGACCGGGTCACCAGGTTATCAAAAGTGACCCGGTTTCCGCTCTGCATGAATAGGTCTAACGTGTCTTGAAGAACCTGTCTGTTTCGGCAGAATACAAATGATGATGATTCGAAATATAAATATGTTCAAATAACTAGATTTCTATCATCGTAGGGTGCACCTCAGAGCGCCAGGCATGGAAACACTGATAAAAGTCTCCAATATATTGGCCGGAATTTGAGCCCGGGCCCACCAATTCGTAGTAAATAATAATATTATTAAATACAATTTTTCGATTATTGCATCTTTTCGATTTATGTCACGTTGGAAATGAACTTGACAGTTTACTCAGGCTGAAGAAGGTTGAAAGACCTAGTTTTCTATTCCTCACAAACTCACAGTCTTTTGTCCTATTATTGTACCTCAATAAATAATGTCTTGATTAAAAATGCATAAACTCAATAATGATTTTTGTGCTAATTACCATGATGACTAAAAGTACCAAAGAACACAAGAAGAATGAGTAAAATCAGTAGCTGTTATGTTTCATCATCCAATTCCTTGATCGTAACTTCCTCTTCTTACTTCTATATCCACATTTACGAGAATGATTTTTCTTATTACCAATTTTCTTATTGTCTGGAACTCTTGCTTATAATATTGGTCTTCACTCTAGCCACTAGTCTCCACGATACTGCGAACTGAACTGACCATCTCAAAATTCTACTGAAATCTAAAAGGCGACTTTATTAGTATTGTCTTGAAACGTTGCGCGGTTTCTCTCTCCAGGATCGGCCGTTTGACAAGGGACATAAAGAATAAAGTAATTATCCCAACGCGTATTCAAAAGTTTATGGAGACTGTGAAAGTGTCACAAATCTGTATAGATTTAGAATCCCGCAAGATATGTTGAAATTTGTCGGGTGGGTTTGTGTTTCTATCGTGTGTAAAACGGGAAGTTGTGTGGTTCCTTCTAGTATTTCAAGAGGGGGAAAGATTTCCAAGGTCTCTTCGCTATCAGGAGAATTTTACGATTTATTCTTTCTCTGTGGAAAAAAAATAAAAGGATAGGCCACCCCCGCCCTCCGATGATGTTTATGTGTCTCCCCCCTCCCTTGTCTGTGTAACTTGTCCCGGTACGGTGTTGGGCATTCCAGTTGCTTTTTTAATAGTGCAATATTATAATCGAAAACATCTGCGAAAAAAACATTAAGTTCTTTTCGGCTACCTCTGTCATGACAAAGACCATTCATTCATTCACTTCGAAACACATATTATCACCTGTTACCACAACAATATAACCTGATGCCACATTTCAGTCACAATAATGCATAACTGCCTTGGATTAATGAGAAAAGTAATGAGACAGAACTCAAGAACACACTTCATTTCTTCCTCTCATACACACCACACATAGGGTAACTAAGGGGAAGTTTGCCACCAAAATGGTATTTATTTTTTTTCTAAAGGAATTAGGGGAGAAAGACCAAATTTATACTATACATAAAGTAGTCATTGTAGATTATGAGGAATATAAAATAAACAGTGTTACTTATGCCGTAATATTAAAAATACGAAAATGAGAAAAAGCGGCGAAATTCCCATCACATGCTCGGAAAATCGCCATATAACTTATATATCATGTTATCGTCATTTTGAGTGTATGTATGTACAAAAGTAGTTGCCAAAGACTCATACAACAAAGCGTAAAAGAGCCAGAATTACCATAGAAGATAAAAAACCTACTTAAAAATACAATACAAGCATGTATAAGTACAATGCTTCAAAGGATACAATTGGAACATTATTATAAAGTTAAGCGGAACTCTCTTTGAATCAGATTCTGAATCGGAAGCAAGTGAGTCACCATTATCACACATAGTACACAAACCACACCGTTCTATTGAACCTTTGTCGCAGTCCTCATGAAACCAAAGTTGGCAAATTAAGCATTAGTACCAATCCACTTTTTTACCTTTGGGATTCAAGTAATCATCTCCACAGTCACTACAAAATGTTGACTTGATCCGTTTAGCTTTCCCCACTTCCTTCTTGATTCCACTACATCCTGGTTGCTGAGAAGAAGCCACTGCACTTTGGTTTCTGTCTTGATATTGTTCAATCCCTGCTGTTGTAGGCCTACTGTTGTTATCATCGGAGTCCAGTTTCCCCACACCTTGGTTGTTACTGAATTTTGGCGCCGTAAAAATGTTCTTCCGAGTTAAAAGAACAGCAGACGAATTTCTGGACTCCAGTGCCGTAGGTGCTTTTCTGTCGCTCTTCGGTGTTGACATCAAGTCGTGAAATGATACAGAGCTATCGTTGGTCCTGTTTGGCGACACGTCTAGAGAATTTGGAAAATCTGTCAACGGGGAACTTTGATTGGTTATTGGCTGTGAATCGGAACGTTCAGATATTGAGCTTGGTATAAATGCATGTTCTGGTATTGCGTCTGGAATATAAGGATATATACCCGTAGCCCGGAAACCTGCTAGTGCAAAAAAAAAAAAAAAAAAAAATGTTTTCAGTAAATAAATGTGTTCGTAGTTATCACCAAATGGACCTAAAATAGGGTATAAACATTAATTAGTTATCTGTTCTTTGATTCCTCTTCTTATTGGACATTTTTCCTTTTAAAGAAAGACTTAGGTAAACTGTCTAACCCTGAAGTATTTAGGATTATCACACTGTAGTGTATACCACTATTTTGTTCGTATGCATTGTGAACAACTTGTGTGAACAGATTGTCTGTACGAAGTGCAATTCGCAACATTGTACGTTACTCTGGCGAACTTACCTGCAAGTGTATAGTCGAAAGAAACCAACACTTGTTTACTTGTACATGCACGCTTTCGAAAGCAAATCTTTTCACAACATTATTACAATTTACGGTTACGATATCAATAATTAACAGGAATGACTATAATACCTTACAAAAAAATGAGAATTTCCAACGCACTACTGTAATTCTGCGCCTTTCTTTGTCATCCGTTCCGACGTAACTGCGCATTAGAAACTGTGCTCCTTGCTTGCTAGTTTGTACACCACACTGCAGATGTCAGTGCAAACAAGGCACATGTTATTTGATTTTTTTGCGGAATAAGTGAGTATTTCCAACCCATAGTTTTCATTTACGATTACAAAAACCTAAAGTACGGCGAAATTCCCAGCATGGCGAGCATCCCTTCATTTACCCTATATGAAGTCCTACCATCAAATCACACCTTCAACTGATCAAGATCAAAATTACGTGTTCTTCTTATGCTCAGTGATGAATGAATTCAGGCATATTTTTGGGGGACCCCGAAATTGTTCAAGTGCACCCTCGAAACGTTTAATTAAAAATTTATATAAACTTGTGAATTAAAATTCTTTAACGAATTTCGTATTTTTATATTGTTACTTCCGGCAGGAAACATGAAGCCAGTAGTATATGCCAGACTTTCACGGACTTTTAAACCGGTTTTATGGCCTATAGGAATGTATATAGCAGGTTGTGGTGCTTGCAGAGAGGTGCTAGAGGGTGGAGTAAATACTCTTGAACTATGGAGGTTGTATATGTAATAATGGAGAAGATATGTATTAATCAATGAATTAATCTTTTTAAATTTATTTGTCCGTCGCCATTTTGTTATTTGTTGGCCAGCTCGCAATCGATTATAGGGCTAGCACCACCCCGCGTCGACATCGCTATTGTCCACTTCGATCGCCCGCCCTGCGCCCGTGAAACTCGGTATAAAACCCCAATCGCAGAAAACTATAGAACGCTACGTGGAAGAATACATTTTTTTAAATCTGTTAATTTCTTTCAGTGTATCAGGAAATATTTTTTATTAAGAAATAATGTAGAACTCATAATTTAAGGTGTTATGCTATACATAATGCAGTTATCTTTGCTTGAACAAGGGAGAGACACCGTGGACTGCTTCTATGATACTAACAGTTCGTAGGAATGAAATCTTTCTTGACTGTCTGTCTCATACTGTTACCCTATGTGTACTCTATTATGCTCTGCCTCAGCGAATTGTCATTTTTCCTTAACCAATAGAAACACAGGGATTGTAACTGTTTTCGGAAGCTTAAGAAAAGAGAAATTAAAGTTGCTTTTGTGGCACTAACGGTTTACCGCTATTTTGGGGAACCTGTTTTCATGTATAAAGTCATTTACTAATGAAAAATAAGTACTTTTCAAGAATGACCTTCTTTTCAAATGATTTACAATAAATATTTCCCAAGAAGAAGAGAGGCTACCATATCTTTTGAAGGAAGAACCTTTTTCATTCATAGTGGTGTATTTTGGGCATTGAAAACAAATAAGATGCCTCTGAATTATTGTAAGTACGGCATAATTGTCTTTTAATGAGGCTTACTAAAGAAGAGAAATAACAGTATGCCTTTTGAAATCGATTTTAATGAGATTGTAACGACAGGCAGAAGCTTCCTTAAATATATTATTTATTACACGGTGATAGAAATGTCTTTTGAAATGTAACTGTATCTTTCGTTTTTGTGTTTCAGAAGTTCTGAACTAGACATGAATTTATGACGGTCAGGAGACATACTATACTTAGCGGAAAGAAAGATTTTAAAGCATAACAAGATTATAATCTTTTTCTTGGCGACGCCGATGAAAATTCTGGAAAGAAGTTGTAATTATATAAATTAGCTTTAATGATTGTTCAGTTTTCTGTTGAGAAGTGTTTGAATTGTGTTCTACAGTATATGTTCAACTTAGACTTCGTGTTACAAGATTACTGACATTTGAGAAAACGTAAGTAGTTTATTCAAATTATATTTTAATAAATTTTGAAGAACATTTTCTATGTGACATCACATTTTAGTTAGCGCGAATCAAAAATCCCTTATTGTTCCTATCATTATAATTTTTGATGTCTTACGAATAATTTCCGAAAAGTTTGCCTTCAGGATTCGAACCCAGAACATTTGAGTAAATGGATTTTTGCATTTTGATGATAGAACTGAATTTGGAACTTGAGCTTGAGTAATTTAGATTTTGTTTTGTGAAAGTTTTTACTGAAATTTGATATCACCGCCGGGAATACCTAATTTGAGACGGATAAATTTCAATAAAATAGTTTCTATCTCTTTAAATCGCATTAATTTCTAAGGCCCTCCATAATCTGAAACGATTACTTTACTACGAAAGTATAGTGAGTTGTTCCATTTGAAAATATATAAATAGTTATTACTGCTGACAACCAATGGAAGTGGAATTTGTTTGCTTACAGCTTGTTATTATAGATTGGGGGAATAATATATAGTAATGATTGATGATCTGTTGAAATTCAGCTTTTGACCTGAAGCTCTAGGTGAATGAATTGTGATTTAGCAGTGCCTTATATTACTTGTCGACACAGAAAATTAACGTAAATAGTTTTGTTGTTTGTATTGCTCCTCATAATACATTTACTATTATAGCAGTTATGTAAATACTGAAGAATGATCATCACCCGAGAGAAATGAGGAAACATACTTTTTAAATATTTCTTATACACTTCTTACTAATTTATTCCAAATGCTTGTTTCTTTACAGAGAATTAAATTTTTCAGGCAATCAATTTAAATTTTAAAATATTAATCAGTACCACTAGTATGAGGCACAAAACATTATCAAATTATGATAGGTACCCCCGAAACTGGAATTACGCACAGAATTCCTGTTTATTTTAACGAAGATTCTAGTAAAATATCAAGAATGATTTTATGTTACTTTGAAATAAGACCTGTATGTAGATAATAATTATCATTTTCTATTTTCAGGTAATTACATTTGATTGACTCATTGGAGGTTACCAGCTAGCACGATCAGTTGTGAAATTAGCTGAGATTGTTAATTATATATCTTTGGATTTTAAATTTACATTCACGGCAGTCTTTATTATTTACTTGACTAGAAATCAAACTTGACAATTTGAAAGCGAAATATTATTTATTTATGGCCTTCTGGCATTTTAGGCTCTGGCCGAGAGGTCAATAAAAAGTAGAATTATAGCTTGCTGCAGAAATGTTATTTATTTTTGGCCTTTAGGCATCTTAGGCTCAGGCTGAGATCGGGGTATATAAATAAAAAATGATTTATGTCCTTCTGGCTTAGGCCGTTGTGATTTTTAAAAATGATTACAATTTTTCATAATGTTTACTAGTGCCAGAATGAAGAACACTTGATAATTGTCCATAAGAAAGCTTACATGATCCAATCAAATTAGAAGAGAACCCCTATTTGAAGTGAGGAAAATAGTTTATTGGAATATGCAACTTGAGATAACATCGTTTGCTTCTTATACTTTTGTTGTACACTTTTTCCTTACCTATGAAGTTATTTAAAAAATACTTATGGTCTTTTGACTATGAATTGCACTAACTGGGGTTGAAATCCTTGCCAGAACCCTAAAGATTTTGTTTCAGTGAATTTATGTCTGGCGCTTTGAGGTACAAGCAGCCTTCTATAGTAGTGTGTATTTGACATTTTGGGGAAGGATCCACCCCACATCAGTTTGTACCATAGGCCAAAGAAAATGTAGAACGCTACCTCCACATTTCCCATGCGTCGTTTACGGCGTTTGCGTGTTGCAAAGGAGATAGTTATATATTTTGATACTCTTTTGTGAAGCTAAGAATTTTTAAAACAGTGTGGGTACTGTTCCCAGACAAAAATATTTTTTACTGAATCAATTCATTTGTTATTTGTTTAATCTAGCTTTAGCGTAAACAAGTGTAGAAGATGTGTTGCTTATATATTTGAAAGTATTGAATTGGCCTCCATCATTTTAAAACCAGCAAACATTCTGTATAGACTCACCAGATTTAAATTTATTTATGGCCTTTAGGCAACTTTGACTCACACTTCATTTGTTATGTGTTTAATCTAGCTTAAGCGTAAACAAGAGTACCTAACATATTTGAAAGTACTGTACTAACTGCCATTATTTTATAGCAGGCAACTTTCTGTATATATATATATATTCAAATTTATTTATAGCCTTTAGGCAACTTTGACTCACGCAGAAATGATGATATTCAAAATATTACTTGCCAGTGTTTGCAAAGATGCTCGATACGTACTTTTTGTTTTATTTCAATCCACGGTGGTCGTTGAGGGGGAACATGTTATTTCCTGTTAGAAACTGCCAGTCGAAAGTTCATTTTACATGGATTATTTTCTATAGAAATCAAAAAATAGAAATTTTGTTTTCAAACGCGGGATTTGAACCCGCGACGGTGTCTTAGCGGCTATGTGTCATAAGTCTAAGATAAATATTTAGCTCTGCCTGTTCCTAAAATTAAAAATACGTATGCCGCAGCCTAGATTAACCTTAGAGATTTTGACGTAGCGGTAAATGATTAACATGAAAAGAGAATAAAAACAACAGAAATATAGAACATATATCGTAAATAATAATAATAATAATATTTATTTAAAATAACACCTAGAGATTCACAAGTAATAGTGTCCTAACTCAAGCACGTCTCGCTAACAATTTACCGATCGGTTACCATCACTTGCTATTTGCTTACCAAAGGCCGATCGTCGGCAGTTTAACGAATGCTAACCGGCAACGCAAAATATTTTTTGTGCCGGACCAAACTCTGATGTTGGCGCAATTACAGCTGAAAAACTAACACAACATTTAACTTAATATTTTTTCGTAACAGTCGCAAACTGGAACATTATACCTATGGTACATATACATAAGAGAGAGTTCATATTTTTCATGAAATTTTGAAAAGTACAGAAGTTGTGAGGGACTAAAAATTTTATCCTACTAAAAATGTAATATGTTATTTTATTGTACAGCCTTTGAAACACATTTTAAACATATTTTATAGAAAACATTTTTCGAGATTTTTACTTGCTTTTTGTTACTCTAAATGGTAAAGTCCGAAAGTGGGTATCTGTGGTTGGTCCATATAACTGTTTTAATCACTGTTTTAAAAAACAGTTACCTTTCGCTAAACTGTTAACAAAAATAATAGTTACGAATAACACTTAAAATTCATATACTATAACTCACGTGATGCGCTTCGCATTTTGCAGTCTTTCACGGCAGTTTTAGAGTCAAATTCTTTACTGTACTAATAAAAGTATGCTATTATTTTATTTATTTTATTTACGGTAAATACAGAAGTATTATTTGTTGTTCAAACATATGTTCCGCTAAAGTTCGAAGTAGTGAAAGCAAAAAATTTTAGAAAAAAGTTTCCAACACTTAATTTCTCAATCAAGGTTGGCAGTACTTGGCATTTTGTTGGAATTGAAATCTTTTTTATCAAAAGTGAGGTGATTAAATTTTCTGTGTAATGTGTGAAAGAATTACTCCTTAAATCATCTCATATACGATTAACCTTTTCCTACAAATAAAAAGAACAATCAATAGTTTTCTCGTTTTTTTTTTTTTTGAGGAAGTAGACTTTAAGGAAGCAATTATTGTTAAGATGTTCAGGATGCCTTTGCGTTGAGTCACATTGCTTAGACCATTAAGAATTACAATTAGAAGCAAGTCATCTATAGTTACTAAAGAGTAGATTGTTTAAAGATATTTGCAGAATATTCATAAAATATTATTTCTGCATATTTCACATTCTTTTCTTAAATCAAACAAATCCCTGTAAAAAAGTTCAGTAAATAATACATTTTGAAGTTGTCCTCATAAATTATTTGTCATAAAATATTCGTCATAGATTCAGAATAATATATAGTAAAGCTGTATTCGTAGAGAGCCCGATAAAATCGAAAATACTCTAATCTACTTGCACAGTATATTTTTGTTGCGATCGCAATTGAGTCAAGTTGTACTTGGGGCACTGCAGGCCTTAATTTTATTAAAGAAGTTGGTTGGCGAAAACAAATCGTTTCAGGTGATGCTCGCGCGACCACCTTCCTAATCCAGCGCCTCAGTATCGCAATTCAGCCAGGGAATGTATCTTCTATTCTTGGTACGTTGCCTCCTGGGAAGGCATTAGATGAGATTTTCCTGCTTTAAAGAAGTTTTTTTTAGATTTTGTTTAAATTCAATTGTTACTTTATTCTGATTGTTGGAAGGAAAAGATTATTGCTGTCAAGCTTATGTCAAGATATGTTGCTATTGTTTTCTAAAGTAATATGTGTCAGAAATGTTCTTGAATAAAACATTTTCATATTAATAAAAAAAATATAGAGAGTGGTAACGGTTACGGACCGACAAACCTCGGGAGGTGATAGTACAGCGAAAAATAAAGAAAAAAAAGCCGAGACGACGGGGGGGGGGGGGAATTCCGAGGCGTTGCGGAGCTACAGCCTGCCGAAAGCTTGGGAAAATTAACTTTAGAGCGGATTATTGCGAAGACGAAAAATCGGAGAGTAGGCGGTTGAGAGTAAATTAGAGGAAGTCACACCCGGGCTATCCAAAACTGCATATTAGAAAATCCTACAAGCAGGGCGCAAGGGATTCCCCAAAGGAAGTAGGGGATTCCCAGAAAGTCTTCCAAGTAAAGATGGGTCGAAAGGGCCACAAATGGGATGAGTTGTCAACAGATAACAATAATTCATTACCGGCAAATCGATATCTCAACGAGAATTAGTGTTATGACCATTTTTATAAAATAATGCGTAGTTGCATATAAGACAGGGGTGATAATTAAAGACAGTCAACGAGCGTTTGGCTTATTTATTAGCAATAAGAGAGACTAGGATTATCCAGTCGGATGATGGTGAGTACGCATCTCAACAGCTGCAGTATAGTAAAAAAGACGTCATCGTTGGTCGAGTGGTCAGTGCTATCAGGCGTCCGTGATGTCACAGCAGTCTTGCATTGAAGCCCGCCTGGAAAAGAATCAGGTGCGTGATTAAAGCGTAACAGCATTCAAAGGATGGAGGGAGGGTATTAGTTAATGAAGAGGCACGTTCGGCTGGTTAGTAGATATAACGCAATGTAATACAGCAGACAAAGAAGGATGACATGGAAGAGAGAAAACAAACACACGTGTGTACGAGACAGCATGTGAAAACCGATGCAAGGCAAAACGTATCTGTCTATTCTACACAAACAAACAATATACGTGCAAGAGAATGATGAATCCGAGCTGAGTCGGAACGTACGAGCATGTACCTATTGCAATGCAAAATGTTAATATGGTAGAATACTCGAAAAAAGGTATTTGTACATTCTACCAACTTTGAATTGGATCTCGACTATGGGCATTGGATGTTTTGCGTGCTAGTTTGTACTAACGCTGTATTGTGTATTCTCCAGTGTATTAGTATTGACGTTCGTTAGCCTGTGTCACGTACCAGTGGTATTTTGGTCAAGGGGCGGATTCGATTGCGATTTCGACTCTGTCCGTTGCACGAGTGTGAAATGAGAGGGTCAGATTATCGTTAAAAATGCAGAATTTGTCATTACGACGTTATTTGTATTTGATGGAGTGTCAATGCCAAATCATCGTCTCGTCATCTAGCCCGTAATTAAAGACTGTGGCACTACCTTCCTCTCCCCAGCTTATGCATTAGATTGATTTATGTATCGTTACTTATGTACTAGAATTGCTTATACCCATCCACATTTCTGTGTAGGTCCTGAATTCCTGTCGAGCGTGAAGCAGACCAAATACTATTCACTCCTGCGGTGTCGTGCTTGATTGAATTGTTATACGAGTTATAAACGAGCTGTGCGTATGTAAGGACGAGACCTACAATATATGATGTGGTCCAGTTGGCTCCGAACGACTGCTTTCAGGAGACCCCGACGGAAGTTGAGTTCGTGACCGGGACACGAAGCACGCACACTAACCTTTCGGTCAGTCCGAGTCATTGTGATCGTTAATGCATTACAATACCCCTAACTTCTTTTTGTATGATATTGCCAAGTGCATTTCTTAAAACAACATAATGAGCTAAAGATTGCTACATACACTCACTATATTCTCCCATTGCTGCGGACAGCAATGGCCACAACTCCAGCTACAAAGTTAGTCCTGGACGTTTACGACGCAGCTAGAATTCGTCATGCCCGTTAACGCATTTTTTCTTGTGTAGAATAGACAGATTGAACTATTTAAGCTTGTGACATCATATGGAAAACTTGCTACCTTTTGCCATACATCGGTTTACACCTGATGTCTCGTACACAGGCGTTTTTGTTTTCACTCTTCCATGTCATCCTTCTTTAGCTGCTGTATTACATTGCGTTCTTTCTACTGACCAGCCATACGTGACTCTTCATTAACTAATACTCTCCCTCCATCCTTTGCATGCTGTTAAGCTTTAATCATGCACCTGATTCTTTTCCAGGCGGGCTTCAATGCAAGACTGCTGTGACATCACGGACGCCTGATAGCACTGACCACTCGACCAACGATGACGTCTTTTTTACTATACTGCAGCTGTTGAGATGCGTACTCACCATCATCCGACTGGATAATCCTAGTCTCTCTCATTGCTAATAAATAAGCCAAACGCTCGTTGACTGTCTTTAATTATCACCCCTGTCTTATATGCAACCACGCATTATTTTATAAAAATGGTCATAACACTAATTCTCGTTGAGATATCGATTTGCCGGTAATGAATTATTGTTACCTGTTGGCAACTCATCCCATTTGTGGCCCTTTGACCCATCTTTACTTGGAAGACTTTCTGGGAATCCCCTACTTCCTTTGGGGAGTCCCTTGCGCCCTGCTTGTAGGATTTTCTAATATGCATTTTTGGATAGCTCGGGTGTGACTTCCTCTAATTTACTCTCAACCGCCTACTCTCCGATTTTTCGTCTTCGCAATAATCCGCTCTGAAGTTAATTTTCCCAAGCTTTCGGCAGGCTGTAGCTCCGTAACGATTCCGAATTCCCCCCCCCCGTCGTCTCGGCTTTTTTTCTTTATTTTGCGCTGTACTATCACCTCCCGAAGTTTGTCGGTCCGTAACCTTACCACCCTGTATAATAAATATATTTTAAGAACTTATTATTGAAATAATGTATTAAATACATGATTTTCTAGGTCTACCTGTGCGAAATTCTTCGCTCTCGCGAACAATACCGTGAACATGAAATGTAGGTTCTTTGCAGTTTCATCGCCAAGTACAGAAAATAGTATCAAATTTTCTAAACATTATAATCTGGGACAATGAATGAAAACTCAGAGACACTGCACATCCTACTAAATACTGGACGAGATTTAATCAGCTTACTAAAAAAACTATAATTACTTATCCAGTACTTCGAGACGAACATCTAATACATTCTGGTGATGATAAAGTCAACGTATTTGGAGGATATCGAGAGTAAATTTTCATACCAACCAAGAGCATTGTATCACAGAACCACCTAATCTCTTGATTTGCAACCTGATGACCAACACCGTTTCAACGAAAATCTTCACCTTACAACACCATTCACCGTCGAGGAGATAACAATAGCACATAAGAAAAAATATGGTTCTGGATTGGACAGTACTACATATCGTCACATAAAGGATAGGAGCTCATGACATTCAAAATAGGTTTCAGTATATTTTGTTGAATTAACAAGCTTTGAACTTGTATTTAATTGGATAAGAGACATGCAATTGGACAAGCTTTATAACCGGAGGCTTTCGAGCTTGATTGAAAGTATAAGAGAAATGTTCCTAAATGACTTAGAATTATCTGAAAATTTGTACTTGAAGACAAAATGAATGCAATAGTTTTATGAAATTCTGCGATCGTTGAAAGTAATTGTATCACTAGCCTGATTATAGGAGAATATTACAAACCTGTATTTTAGTTATGGAAACCAATGTTTCCTTCAGACAAAACATTTTTGGAGGGGTTTACAAATTAATTTTACTTTTTGAGAACTTTTGCTGAATATATTTTTCTTATTGATAATAACATGTTAACAACATAGATGACTTGTATTGTTTGCATGTAAACTATGTATTACTTGCTCAAAACTGATGTTTGAATTTTTCGTTTTCAAAAAGTATGTCTTGGTCAAGTTTATTAATTGAAAATGTTAAATTTCTTCAAAAATATTTGATAGTGGATCACTTTTTGTTCTGCCGATATGATTATTCCTATAATTTTTGCAAGATAAATTTTATTTGAACCAAATTCAAGTTAGTAAAAATGCATTTCGACGTTGTCTCTAGCAAGACAATATAATAGTTTTTCCTTCTTCCAGAGTGGAAATATAAAAAATGAACACCTATCTTTTTCCACACATTTGATAGCCTATAAAGAGAAAACGAAATAATTTTACGCATATGATTTCTTTGCGTATTATTTTTCAGCTTTCAAACTTTCATTAGCACGTTCTAGCTGCAACATGTCTGAGTTCAATTCATGTGGTTTCAAGTATAATTTTCTGCTTGGACTTAAAATTTTAGCATCACTGAAAAGAACAAATTTAAATAACAGAAAAAAGGTAAAACTACAGTAATTTGAACGTAATTAAACCGTTTGGCAGAGACCAAAGGGTATTTTTCATATAAGAGAGGGAGACTTAATGATGTGCATCAATAATGCTTTTTTTGAATGCAAATAGTATATTGATTTCTATAAGAGTTGTATTATTAATTTTATATTTCTTTAAAATTGAATATTCAAGTTCAATTTTCTAATAATTCGTATTGGAAAACGTTTACTGTATTGAAAATATTAAAGTTCTTCATATATATATTAGCACGATCATATTCAATCATTCTATAATTCTTCGTAGTGCTTTCTTCGTTATCATCTCTATGGATATACTGTTATATTTATTAATCTACCTTGCGAAAAAATTTTTTGTTCGAACAAAATTCAAAATAGTAAAATTTCATTTTAACTTCGTCTATAAGAATACAATATAATAATTTTGTCGTCTAATGATATGATTATTCACTTCAATCTTTGTTATAGTAAGGATTTCATTTTCTTTCTCCTTTTTAAAGGACTCTTTTTAAAAGTCTGTTGTACATTCAACGTTGAACTTTTATACACATATGTTATTTAAGACCGAGTGATTATTTTAGAGAATTTATTAAAATTTGTGCACCATGCTTTTGCTTATAAGAATCTACAGTGTATAACATTTGTATAAGGAATGTCTGAAGGAGAACCATCTAGGTTGCACTAGGGAAATCAATCAGGAAAAGGATATATACATATATAGAGAAAGAGAGATAGAAAGGGATAGAGAAAGAGAAAAGAGAGAAGAAGTAATTTCACAGACTAGAAAGTGAATAAAAATAAAAATGAATTCTCCTCTAACAGCATACACTAATAATACTAAGGATTTAGCCAGCTTATTTGAAAATATAAATAATTTAAGAACAGGGGTTTTATAAAATAAGATTGTAATAGCAAGTTTGTTGAATCTTACTTTTTAAAACTTGGAATGTTTTGACAAATAATGTTAGGTGTAATATAATAATAGGAAGATCCATATTCTAGTGGTTAGAGCATTGACTCATGTCCGTGTGGTCTCGGGTTCAATTCCCGGCAGGAGTCCCACTTTTCGGCATCTACCCAGCATCGTGAGGCAAACTTGGAATTCATATCAATATAAACGTGACGGCTGCGTGGTTAGTACTAAGAGAGTATGATTTAAACTTTTACTTATCAAGGAGGTTAAGCAATACTCTTACAACTTGGGACACTAAAAATGACTGTATACTGTTGAGCGGATTATGTGGCCTGACATTTTACAGGGATGTAGGACTTAAACTGATAAAAAAAACGTACGATATAATATTTTTAAAGGCGTGGTATCTATGCTTTCAGTAATTTACTTGCTCTTATCAATAAATATGCTACTCATATAAATTTGTATTAAATATTTTTGGTTAATATTAAAATAGTAAAAACACGAAATTATATTTAAGTATATACTCTTCAAAGATTTTCGTAAGTTGATGATTTCTACAAGAATCCGTTCATACTTGAAGGCGGGTGAATAAAAAAATATTTCTCAAGGAATAGATTCAAAATTAGGCATTATTTTTATAGGAATGATCTGACCTAATATGAAATCAAACTACTTCCTTTTTATGATCCGCTAGACATACGTTAAGTGTAAAATTTAGGAATAAAGATATATTTATGAAAAATACACATGTCTTAAAATTTCACCTCATAGTACTATGTATGTGCAATATTTGCATTTTCTCTCTAAGTAGATTATGTGAAGCCGTTTTGAAAGTTATTTTTACATGAATATATTTCTTCTAAGTAGAATATGTATAGTAGTTTCAATTTAATTTCTTGATTTGGATTTATAGAACACATAATTTTTATTATAAATAATTATAGATACGTTTCTTAAACTTTCAATATAAAAAATATTACTTAAAGAATAAAATGGAAGAAGTTCAATCTTTATACTATATATTCTATATGTTTTCCAGAATTTCAGTAATAATATTATTTTTTCAATTCAATAAAGAGTAAGATTTTTGATATTCACTTTCTTTTTATATCAATCTCAAATCATATTCAAAACTTTTATGAATGAAAAGTATACATAGACAGTATTTTTAGAAACTTTAAGTTCCTGCATAGAAAACAAATGTAAGGTAACAGTATTTTAATGTTCCGCACATTCAACTGAAGATACACTTTTTCTTTTCAGCACCTCCAAATTTCTTCAAACAATCCGTTTTAAATGTTTGCAATTATTTCCTATCAGGTTCAGCATTAATATCTTTTTCTACTAGAATCTCTCTGATATCTTCCAGTTTAGGTATAAGGCATGTAAAGTATATTTAGAAATCTTGATATTATCAAAATATTTGTTTTAATATATAAACACTTTAAATTTGTTGAAGATTTATAGGATCCATCAACACTCTCCATGTTCACCTCGTCAAACACTGTTATTCACCTACAGAACTAATGACACAGTAATGTGCCTAATTCAGTTTCGTAAATTCACTCTTCATGAATTATATTATAAAGACATCGACCAGAATATACACTTCCTTTAACACAAGGAGAACGACTGAGTGCGCTATACGTAGATTCAATATCTTTACTTTCCTCCTCACTAATATTGCAGATCTCATCTTCACTGTCTGAAATAAAATTCAGTTCTATACTTGACATAGATTCACTATGTGATATAGCAGAACATGGCGTTTCATTGTTTCCTGCAGCTTCCTCCATATTTATAATTGAATAATCATCATCATCACTATCTGATATAAATACCACTTCTAAACTTGACAACGAGGCACTAGTAGAAATATTTGGAGATGAAAATTCTCACCATTTGGATGTTTATAGAAGTGCATGTGGCTCGATAAGTGAATTGGTTTACTTCTTACTAATGACATAACTGAACAAAAATATTTTAAGTTTTCAAGTAAGAACTTGTTCCAACTTGAACCAGCTTGTTCTAAGGATCATTCAAGACAAAGTGGAAAACCATAGTAAATATAAGGTCTCCACGTTATGACCTACTTTTCACCAAACACCTGCATCTTTCAAAAATCAAGTCCTAATATGTTTCACGTGTACCTGCAAGCTTGTTTTTTAACTCCTCTGTCTAACAAAAGCTCAATCTTATCTCAAAAATAAATCTTTCCATTTGGTGCAAAACAAGTTCTTCTCTCCACTTCAGCAGTACAGCTGCGATACAGCTTGTTTCCCCGATAACACTAGGTGAGCTACAACGAAAATTACGTGTCTACTCATTTCAAACAATCAGTTTATTATATTTTGCTGGGCGTCGATTCATTTCAAAGATGGAAATAATTATATCTTGCTGCACGTGGATTCATTGTCCATTTCAGAAAAAGTATTCTATTGATTCTTTGTTTAAATAAAAAATATGTCTATACCCGATCTCTGTATTAAAAATATAAAGTATAAAACTAAAACTTATTTTTCTATTTCATAAAGTGAAACTATCTCCAGTAAGTATTTTCTTAAAAAGTTTAAATTGCGAGTTAATTTAGAATTCTAACATCATATAAACGTTTTAAAAATTTTACGTTTCAAAAATGTCATGTTTAAAGTTTTAAAGAATAATTTACTATGTTTGAGTTATAACAAAAACTTTATAATAATGAATCTTAAGATTTTATTTCTTTTTATTGTAGGATAGTCATGGAAATCAAGAAACCTGCAGTTGTAAATACCATAGAAGAAGTTGAACAGTAAATTAGTAATTAGAAGAAATAGATACAGCTAACTTAATTATTTCAACTACTACCACTACCAGTATTACTCCTACTGTAGACACCCGTCAAGTAAACACGGAAGATTGATCAATCGAGAGAAATGAAGACATAGTATTAACTGAATATATTTTATTGAATGAAATTATTAGTGTACTTCCGTTTAATGATGGACAGTAAGCACTAGTCGTCAGAAAGGCTATCAGTATTTTTATTTAATGAGGATACAGGGAACAATTTAGATTGGTGTTATTGTTCCTCTACTTCTGTGGATGGCAATTGTATTTGGGAGGCTATTAAAGAATGGTATCCTGTAAACCAGCAGGATGCATTATTATGTTAATGATGTTCTTTCAAATTTCATTATAAAAAACATCATAGTTGTAAAATCCAGGAAGAATCAGTTTTATACACTCGTGCAGCGAATAGTATTTTAATGGAAGAACGACTACAAGAAATATATGACATATACAGCTTACACCATCACAATTCAAATGAAAAGGTAAAAAGAACATTTTTGGAAGCATTGATTCATACGCTAAAAATTGAACCGAAAGAAATCACAATACTGGTTTCAGAAAAAGATTTTTATTCAGGTGTGAAGTAAAACTATTCAGCTGTGTTTTTCAAAAGATGATTAATGTAAAAGAATTTAAAATCTTTACTTTATCCGAGATATCAAGGAGTTGTCAATGAAGAATAAAATATTTTGTATGTATCTATCTTTTCATTTAACTTTAATAAAGATATAGAACACATATTTTCCATTTTCTTTTAGTAAGTTAGTTATTAGTAACATCAATTCTTCATCCTAAGTTTAGAATGGAACTTGTTTCAATCCTCTTAATTAATAATAGTATGATGAATAACTGTGAAATTATTATTATTTCTAGGTCATCTAAGAATATTTAAGTATACTTTTTCTAAAATTGCAAGTAAGTATTAAAATTATTTTAACAACAATTTTATTATATGCTAGGTTATTCTAAAAAATTCAAACTCAAGTTAATTTTGGGAAATTAAAATTCAAGTTTAATAAATTGTAAATAATTTGTGAAATTAAGATTTCAAGTTTAAAAAATAGTAATTAATTAAAGTTAATCAACATTTTATTTTGTTTTTTTCTTACTGTAACTTACTTATTTTTACTTTAAGAAAATTTTATTATACACGAAGTATTCTTTTTTATATTTTCAAAACGGAATTAGTTTTGTGAAAATAAAATTTTCAAGTTTCATAAGTTTAATGAAATTTTTATTTCAATTCTTCTTTCTGTAACGTATTTGTTTTTGTTTCAACAGTTTTCTAAAGTTTGACGCAACAAAGTTTTCCTTTTGCAAAAATTAATTTTGCATCGTATTTTATTTTGATTATACTTAAACAAACGCTATCATAACTTATTTGCTTTTCACCATTGAAATGTTAACAATATTAACTATTTTAAACTTAAAGTTTATGAAAGTAATTTTATTTGAAGAAAATTTTTTGTTAGTTAATAATTATTAAATATTTTACTTAAGCAAAAGTTAAATAGAAAATATAATGTATTTTGAAAAATATTATTTTAGTTAAACGGAAATAATTCATGAAATTATTTCATGAAATTCGTATGTAAGTTAATAATTAGAAAATAATGTAGTTAAACAAAAGGTAAATAAAAAGTTTAAAGGATTTTGGAAAATAACATTTTAGTGAAACAAAATGATTAAAATTATTTTTATTTCAAGCAAATTATTTTTTTAAAAAACAAACGTTTTTTAAAATTATTTTTTTTCTACAAGTTATTTATTAAAAGTATTTTTACTTAACGTCTCCTTTAAATTAAAAATATTCCATCCTTATTGCTTTTTAAAATTAACGTATCATTCAAATTTTCCTGAAGAGAACAGTAATTCCCATATTTTATTTCTAAATAAATTTTCTTAAACTTCATTTCATGGCTAAATAAAAACCAAGTATTATATAATTTTTACAAATTGATTTCATACTTGTAAAAGTAGTAATATAATGATTTGTATACAATAAAAATATTACAATTTTATCTTGAACAAATTTTCTACAAGTTTTGAACTTCGCAAGTTTAACCAATATTGAAGTTCCATACAGTTTCTTACTGCGCAACCGTTCCGTTACTTAGATACGTGGTAATTATAACACCTTACATTAACATTCAAATTTAGTGAAGTAAGCGAAGGACAGACAACCTTTATCATTTACATCTTTTGCATTCTTTAAATGAAGCAATTTTTTTAATCCAATAGACTTTTTCAGTACTTTTACAAAATTACTTCTACAAGATTTTCAGTACTTTTACTTCTACATCAACTTCGCCGACTGGCGCAATTGTTCTTCGTATATGAGATATAGAATAACCGTTCGAAGTATCCCATGATAATCCGTGAAATTTTTCAGTTAACCATTCACACTGTTTTGATAGCCTATTGCTAATTCTTCCATTTCACATGGAAGTTTTACCATACAATGAAACAATAACCTAGCATGAGTTGAATTTTTATTATTTCGTGTTCAAATGTTCGGAGATTTTTATTTGAAAAATTTGAACACCTTAAAAACAGAGGATGAGATTTTAAAACCTTGCATATCAATAATATAATCTCTTGAACAAATTAAAGATTTTACTGGAGAAAATTGTTGTTCAATAATAGTTGTAATGACTTGTGCAATAAATCCTGTATCTTGAAAAAGAATTTTACATTTCTGAAAAAACATTTGAACTGAAATAGTTAAACGTCCTTGTTTTTATAAATGTCATAATAATTAGTAAATATTTTATAATCATTTACATGATTCATTAAAGGTTTTTATATAACAAATTCAGTATTGCAATGATATATACTGATGAGTAATCTTTAATGTACATCCTATATACGTTTTAATTGTATCGCATTTCTAATGCTCGGAAATTTTTTTCTATAAAAAATCGAAATTCTTAAAAAAAGTAAGTTTTCACTGTTTCAAATATACATGAGTCTAAAATAAACAAAGCATTGCAAAGAGTACACTCCACATTCTTTCAAACTAGTAGTTTAAATAACAAAGTCAGTGTTTTCAGGACCGTATAATATATCTTTTGAAATTAGTTTATCTCTTACCTCTTGCACTTTGTTCAAATAAGTTTCGCAGTCCACATTCAGAACTCACTATTCTAAATTCACCTGAATTTTCATGTTTTGCTAAATAAGCATTATAAATCTGCATAAAATTACTAGGTTTAAACAATGCGTTCCAAGCACGATCATTTAAAAAAATGTCTACGTTCAATCAACTCCCAACTGATACAAGCGTGTCCTAACGGGTTAGGAATATTATAAAAACAGGCAGCACTAGTTAAAGGTGTATTAAGAGAGTTACAATTGTCTATGGCGTTCCAAATACAAAGTTCTTCAATAACATTAATTTCGCACTCACAAGTCGGAATATAAAGTTTTCCATCACTTTCAGAAGAAACAGTTTCAGCAGGATGTGCGTTTAATTCAAAAGAATTTTTCAAAGTTAGTGAACATTCATTCTGGAAATCACCATTAGAAAAATTAAGTTTGATTCAGTAATATTTTCTGCACTATATAAACCACTTTCAACAGGCCTTGATAAAACAAAGTTTGATTCACTCTGGAAACCACTGTTCACTGCTACTGAAGATTCAATAGGATAATCAAAACTAGTCACTAACGAAGGATCAGGAAACCTATTTCCAATATGCACCAAAGCTAATGCGGCACATTCTGCTTCCTGCACAGCCCACACAAAACTGTTTGATGAGTAACTCTCATCACACCAAAATAAGTTTTGTGAATACATGATAAACTAAGACTGGTTTACCTGTTGCTGCTACAAGTCTATTCCTGCAGCTACTGATGGAAACCAATCACCTTCTTACCTTTTATTGTCCAATGAAGAGACACTTCCACTTTTAGATGGGGAAAGTGTATTAGTTATACCATAAACTTCACCATTAACTTTCAATAATAAGAAAACAGTAGGCAAAGTTTTTTCCTCTGTAATAATAAATCTGTCTTTTAAAGGAGTATATTAAAGTTTGGTAACTCATTTTGAAGTAGCAGTAAAATGAAAATATAACTTTCACAAGAGTTTGCAAGTGATCAATGATAATGTTTCTACTCACGTGCACCAATCTGTTTTTTATGAGTAATTCTTCACGTTGTTCCAGTATTTTGTTCCCCAATAGAAAACGAAGTCCATAATCAAAGTTAGCTTTTAAATGATTTGATCCAGAATGAGTATTTACATAACAATTAAATTTCTCATCTATATTTTATGGATTTAATAATACACAATAAACACTATCATTCAAAAGTTGAAGATGGTTCTTTCCACTTAATAATGTTCTACGAATAAAATATCCCATACACTCATGTTCACTTTTATCCTTATTCCAAAATGCACATGCGGAGCAAAGTAAAATGTCTTTAGCGTTCCAATTACGAATTAATATTAGTATACAAGTTTGATCAACCGATTTTGATCGACATCCACAGGAAGACTTTGCAAGCAAAGAAGATGATAAGTTAACAGTGGTATGTTCACTACCGTTCTGTTCCATGGTTACAACAAGACTGAAGCTTTAATTTTTAAGTAGGTCACCGAACAGCTAGGTAAAGAACAAGTTTCAACTTGTCTTCATTATAAAATATGGTAAGATAAATACAATAGTGCAATATCACCGATGGTCTAATCTTTTCAGTACCTTTAAAACACTGTCAACAATAAAATCAAGGTAGCTAGCTCAACGTCAATGCTATGTATTGTGCATAATCATATAAACACTTAATTATTTATATATTTCATGGAAGCGCTTTTATAACTTATTCAAAGTTCTTAAAGTAAATTCAGATTTTACTTCATCCATTCGGAGTAAAAGCAAATTGTCAGGAAATTCCTCAAATAATGTACATTATCAAAATCCACATAATTTCAAAGATAGAGAAGAAGAAATATCACAAAATTCATTATTAGTATACATATCCCTCTGCTCATAATATGGTTCGGCAATAACGTCTTTCTCAATTAATTTTGTCTTTACTTCATCCACTCTGAGTAAAAGTAAATTGCGAAGAAAATATTTTAAAAAATTCAACACTGTGAAAATGAACATGTTTCGAAAGATACACATGATAAATATGAAAAAAATCACAGCATCCATTATTAGTCTATATGTGCGTCCCCTCAAAGATCTTTCTTCAACTATAGATCGTGTAACATAATGATGTCTCTGGCGATTGCAAACATTATAGAAACGTTCAGCACGCAATAAAGGACAATTGTTTTTATATTTCCAATATTCAATAGCTTCTAAAATACATTTGTCATCAATCGTATAATTCACTCATCCGTGCGAATTTTCAATTTCACTAGCACACATAGTGCTAGATGAAACGTCAATGTCCTGCACAGCACTATCAGTTTCCTCAACACTAGAAACATAATATTCTTCATCACTGTCTCAGTTAAATTATACCTCTAAACTTGAGGTAGATGCACTGCGGTAAATACAGGGAGATAAATGTTCATTCTCCGCCAACGGTCCATCGCCCTCATCCGCACTTCGATCTTCGTAAAAATGCATGATACCTTTACTAGTGTCACGGCACAACTGTGCACAAAAAATCTAAAAGTAAATAAATTTATACGTCATGACCTATTTTGTAAGTAACAAGATTCAACTAATTCTGTAAACACCTGCATAGTCAAATTCCAGTGAGCATGAGCGAAAATGCAAATTTTTCTATCTTGCTGTGCGTCGATTCTATGTTAAAGCACAAAAATATTAATCAATTTGCACAGTGGGACTTACGCGCAGAGAGGCGTATTAACTTCCATCTTTGAAATGAATCGACGCGTAAGAAAATATAATAAATTGTTTGCTTGAAACGAGTCGACGTGTATTTTCCGTTATATCTCACCTACGGTGATCAGATGTGGGGAAAAAAGTTGTATTGTAGCTGTAATGGTTAGGAAGAAACAAGTTATTTTGCACCTGAAGGAAAGGTCTCTTCTTTTAAAAAAGAAAATATTAAACTTTTGTTTGACAGAGGAGCTAACAAAGAAGGTTACAGATGCACGCGGAGCAAGCTAGGACTTGATTTGTTGAAGGATGCAGGTGTTTGGTGAAAAGTAGGTTATAACTTGGAGACCTTGTATTTATTCTGTTTTTCCACTTTCTCTTGAATGATCTTTAGAACAAACTGGATCTAGTTAGAACATGTTCTTACTTGGAAACGTAAAATATCATTGTTCACTTGTGTCATTAGTAAGAAGTAAACCAATTCACTTATCAAGCCACATGCACTACTTTAAAAATTCAAATATTTCTAGTAGTGTGTCGTTGTCAGTTTAGAAGTGGCATTTATATCAGATAGTGATGATTATTCAATTATAAATATGGAGGAAGCTACGGGAAACAATGAAACGCTATGTTCTGCTATATCACATACTGAATTAACGTCAGTTGTAGAACTGAATTTTATTTTAGACAGTGAAGATAAGATATGCAATATTAGCGAGGAGGAAAGTAAAGATATTATTGAATTTACATATAGTACACTCTATCGTCCTCCATGTGTAAAATAAAGTGTATATTCTTGTTGATGTGTTAATAACATAATTCATGAACAGTATATTTACGAAGGTATCGAAAATTGGGAAAACAGAAACTTTCCTTTGATTTGTGGAAGCTGTTTTTATAAACTTCGTAATGAAACTACATGACTGTGTCATTCGTTCTGTAGCTGAAGAAAAGTGTTTGACGAGGCGTATATGAAGAGTGTTGATGGATCCTATTAATATGTTAGAAATTTATAATGTTTATATATTAATACACAAATATTTTGATAATATAAAGACTTTTAAATATACTTTACATGTCTTACTTATACTTATAGTGGAAGATAATACAAGTAATACATAGTTTACATGCAAAAATGCAAGTCAGCTTATGTTGATATCATGTCATTGTCTATATGAAAAATATATTCAGTAAAAGTTCTCTAAAAGTAAAATTAACATATAACCCCCCAAAAAAGTTTTGTCTAAAAGAAACACTGGTTTCCATAACTAAAACACAGGTTCGTATTCTCCTCCTATAATCTGACTAGTGGACTGTTAGTTTGAAAGATCATAGGGTTTCATAAAATTATTGCACTCATTTTGTCTTCAAGTACAAATTTCAATATAATTTTAAGCACTTTAGGCACATTTCTCTTATAGCTTCAATCAAGCTCAAAAGCCTCCGGTTCTAAAGCGTGTGCAATTAAATGTCTCTCATGCAATTAAATAGAAAATCTACGGTAAATCTATTTGTCAGTGTCATAAGCTTGTATCCTTTATGTGACGATATGCAATACTGTCCAAGCCAGGACCAGTATTTTTTCTTATGTGCTATTTTTGTTGTTACATTCTCCACGGTGAATGGTCTTGTGAGGTGAAGATTTTCGTTGAAATCGTGCTGGTCATCAGGTTGCAAATCTAGAGATGTGATAGTATGCTGTCGTTGGTGTGAAAATTTACTCTTAGTATTCTGCAAAATGCGTTGGCTTTATTAAGACCAAAATGTATTAGATGGTCGTCTCAAAGGAGTGGATTAAATCTCCTCTAGTATTTAGTAGGATGTGTAGAGTCTCTGAGTCAGGGTTTCACCAATTGTCCCACTTTGTAGGCGTTTAGAAAATTTGATACTTTTTTTGTATTTGGCGTTGAAGCTGCAAAGAAGCTACATTTCGTTTTCACGGTATTGTTCGCGAGAGTGAAGAATTTGGCACAGGTAAGCATACAAAATCATATACTTAAAACGTTTTTTCAATAATGAGTTCTTGAAATATATTTAGAGATATATTGTCAATTTATGACGAATATTTTATGACAATTTATGAGGACAATCTCAAAACGTATTATTTACTGAACTTTGATACAGCGAATTCTTTTAATTAAGAAAAGAATGTGAAATATGCAAGCTATGGATAGTCTGCAAATATCTTCAAACAGCCCACTCTTTGCTAACTATTGATAAATTTCTTCTAATTCCTATCGCTGTAACATATGTGAGCCCACATAAAGGTACAGTGTATACATCTTATCAAAAATTACTGCCTCAAAATAAAACAAGAAAACTATGGTTCTTTTTATTTGTTGGAAAACCTTAAACGTATATGACATGATTTAAGCAGTAATTCTTTTACATATTACACAGAAAATTTAATCACCTCACTTTTGATAAAAATATTGCAATTCCGACAAAATGCCAAGTACTGCCAACCTTGGCAGTACTGCCAAATACTTGAGAAATTAAGTGTTGGATACTTTTTTCTAAAAATATTTGCTTTCACTATTGTCAACTTTAGCGGAAAAGTAAATATGTTTGAACAAGAAATAATAATTCTGTATTTACCTTAAATAACATAAAATCTTATAGCATACCTTTATTAGTTTATTAAAGAATTTCACTCTAAAACTCGTGAAAGAATGCAAAATGCGAAGCGCATCACGTGAGTTATTATGTATGAATTTTAAGTGATACTCATAACTGTTATTTTGATAACAGCTTAGCGAAAAGTAGCTGGTGCTTATAAGAGTGGTTTGTAACAGTTGACTTCTTGACTGCCAAAATTTCAGGAAAAGAATCTGTAAATTCTCAAAAAAATTTGCTTTACAAAATATGTTTAAAATATTTTTGAACGGGTGTACAACATATTAAATTTTGATTTAATGAAATTTTTAGTCCCTCACAACTTCTGGACTTTGCCAAAATTTCAGAAATATGGAACTTAGGAAAAAAAATCAAAATTTCTACAAAATACGTTTCAAAGCATACTGCTCAAATATAGTAAAAAGATTGTTTCAACGGTATAGTTTAGCAAGTTCTCTCAATGTTTGTCAGACATATACATGCATAAAATATTATTATTCAGAAACATAAATAAAAAAGGAAGTCTATCTTACACGCACATCTACTATAGATATAATGTTCAAGTTTACAGCTGTTGCGAAAAAGGATTAAGTTAAATATCGTGTTAGTTTATCAGTTGTATTTGCGCCAACATCAGAGTTTGGTCCGGTACAAAAATGTTTGCGTTGACTGCTAACATTCGTTATACTGCAGACGATCGCCCTTTATTAAACAATTAGCTAAGCGCTCGGGAAATTGTTAGCGAGACGTGTTTGACTTGGGACACTATTACTTGTGAATTTTTAGGGGTTATTTTAAAAATTATTATTATTATTATTTAAGATGCATATTCTATATTTCTATTGTTTATATTCTCGTTTCATGTTAATCATTTCGCGCTCTAAGGCTAATCTAGGCTACGGCATACGCGTTTTCAATTAATATCTTAACCAAAGCTAAATTTTTATCTTAAACTTATGACACATAGCCGTTAAAGCAGCGTCCGATATTCAAATCGCGCGTTTGACAAGATAATTTCTATCTTTTTATTTCTATAAAAATAATCCATGTATCCATAAAAATCAACACTTTCACCCTCTCCCCCGACCCCCGGCAAAAAAATGTATGCATCAAGCACGTTTGTAAACACTGACAAGTAATATTTTTAATATCATCGTAAGTCAAAGTTGCCTGAAGGAGATAAATAAATTTGAATCGTGTGTGCCTATACAGACAGTTGATATAAAAATAATGGAAGCCAATACAATAGTTTCAAATATGTTAGGTACACTTGATTACGCTAAAGCTATATTAAACACATAACAAATGAAGTGTGAGTCAAACTTGCCTAAAGGCTATAAATAAATTTAAATTGGGTGTGCCGAAAGTTAGTTGGTTTTTAATCATGGAAGCCAATACAATATTTTCAAATATATAAGCAGCACATTTTCTACACTTGTTTAAGCTATAGTTAGATTAAATAAGTAACAAATGAACTGATTCAGTAAAAATATTTTTGAGTCTGGGAGCACTGTTTTTTAAAGTTCTTAGCTTCACAAAAGAGTACGAAAATATATAACTATTATCCTTTGAGCAGACGCCATAAACGACGCATGGAAAAATGTGGAGCCACATTTTGTTGGCCTATGGGACAAACTGAAGTGGGGTGTATTCTTCCCAAAAATATCAAAAACACACTACTATAATAGGGTGCGTATACCTCAAAGCGCTAGGCATAAAAATCTTCAGAGTCCTGTCCGGGATTTCAAATTTAGTTGTGCAATTCATAGTCCATACGTATTTTCAAAAAATCGTCTTAGGTAATGAATATGGATACAAAAATGTATTTTTTATGAATCTTCTCCCAAAATGCATATTCCAGTAAACTATATTCCTCACTTCAAATAGAGTTTCTCTTGTAAGCTTTTTTATGGACAGTAATCAAGTGTTCACTAACGTGTCAAACTCAAACATGCCCGTCATGATCATTTTTGGAGCAGCTGTTAAAGTTTTTCTTCTCGGTTAGTGTTTTTTTCTCTCATCCAAGATGAAGACAAACAAGATTAACGAAACAGAAGTTCTTAGATAATGCATTCTTCCTTTAGCAATATTACTTCTCATATTGTGCTTGAATGGTCTCTTACACAGCAAAACTCTCGCATTGGACATTAGCTCCGATGATGAACAAACAATTATAAAGCGATATAAATTTTGTCTTCTGCCCAATTACAACCATACCAGGTATTTATGCTTCCAGTCTAGCTTTTAACATGAATTTCTCGAAAGATGAAGTACAGGATAAAAATGTGAAGAACTTAAACTTGCACAAACTCTTCTTGATGATTTTACTGTGTGGAGACGTGCATTTAAATCCCGATCCAGCGCACAATCAGCGTAGTAATGAATTAATTCTTAAATGCTATTAAGAAAAAAATATTAAGTCTATAAACAACAAATTATTAGATTGTGCAATTCATTTACTAGAGTTTCTACTCTATGACTGTGTCACTTTTAGCGAGACTTGGTTAAATGAAAAAAAATGTCTAGTGCAGAAATACCTTTTCCCCAGCACTTTAATGTTTATAGAAGTGATCGTGGAAGCCGAGCAGGTGGTGTAGCAGTGTGTATTGACTCTAAGTGGCCTAGTAAAGTGAGAGAAGAACTGAAACCTGACAGTGAAATTGTTTGGTCTGAAGTCCGTCTTAATGCAAGCAAAAAATTACTAATTGGTTTTTTCTATCGTCCAGATAAAAATAGTCCTACGGAACTGTTAAGGACCTGCAGAGATGCAACATTAGCTGCACTTTCAGAGGGTGATGTGTTATTGCTCGGAGATTTTAATATGCACATGGTGTGGTCAAGTATAAAAACTGGGGTTCCCACAGACAGTAATGAAGCTTGGTGCATGGAAAATTTTATACATGGTCTTGGACTTTTCCAACACAATATGCACAATACAAGGGGGTGATAGAATTTTGGACTGTGTTATCCACATGTGATAAATGTACTATCACTCCATTTCTAAATTTACTTTCATCTGATCACGAGAGTTTGGAGGTGGAACTATCCATTAATATTTTAAAAACAAAGTTGAAAGCTCCTCCTTTCACTCGAAGGCTGCATATTCCTCTTTGGAAAAAAGCTCGTTGGAATGATATAAACCGCGTTCTTTCTCTTTTCCCATGGTGTATACTTGGAAACTTAACTGTAAATGAAACGATTGATTTGATCACGGATGTAATTCATGCTACCTGTAAAGACTTTGTCCCTACAAAGAAATTCCGATTCTCTAAATATCCTCCCTGATTTGATGCAGAAGCGCGGTCTGTTTCGAAAAATAAAAAAAACTTGCATGGGAGCTTTGGAAGCAACATCCTAATGCACATTCTTATAGCTCTTTCTCCCAGATCAGACGCTACTCCAAGAAATTGCTTAGGGCAAAGTATCAACATTATATTAACGAGGTAACATCTGAAATATATACCAATCCTAAATGATTTTGGTCTGTCATAAACTCTAGAAGGTGTCAGTCACATGTGCCGACAGAGTTAATTTATGATTCGGCTAATGCTGCTGGTGAAAAGAGGGTATCTATTGAATGAATACTTCTCTAACAATTTTTGTGTCCAATCTACTCCTTTTCCGCCTGCTCAGCTTCAACCGATCTGTTGGTATTCGCTGTCTTCATTAAGTACATTGTCTGATGAGGTAAAATATCTGCTTTCTTCTTTACCTCTAAATCGTTCTCCCGGCTCTGATAACATTAGTGCTATTTTTTACGTAATGCTGCTGAATCATTGGCTTACCCTTTTTCTCGTATTTTAAATAGGTGTTTTGCCGAAGGTGTATTTCCTTGTTCTTGGAAGCAGGCTAATATTATACCCATTCTGAAATCTGGAGATAAAACCCATGTCTCTTCATACAAACCCATTTTCTCTTTTATCTATTTTGTCTGTGGTGTGTAAAAGAATCATCAAAGACAGACTTTATTATTTTGTCTCACATTATCTAGACTCTGCTCAACGTGGCTTTCTTCCTGGTAGTTCCATTCTTACCAACCTATCCTTGTTACTCTCTGATGCTACCCAATCCGTGTCCAATAACACACAGCTTGATGTCATCTATCTAGATTTTAGTAAAGCTTTCGATAGAATTGATTGTAATCTTCTTTTTTATAAATTAACTCACTGATTCAATATCTATAGTAACTTCCTTTCATTATTGCGAGACTATCTCACTGGTCGCGAATAACGTGTTGTTCTTTCTGGATCATCTTCTAATTTTGTTCCCGTTTTCTCTGGTGTACCTCAAGGTAGTGTTTTGGGCCCCCCTTTTCCTTCTATATATGGACGATCTCCCATCTTATCTCTCGTCATCTAAAAACAAAATTATTTTTTTTGCTGACGACTGTAAATTATTTCAAGAAATCAGATCATTACAGGAAGTTGCTGATCTCCAAAATTCCATCTCTGACCTCTTGGACTGGTGTAACACGTGGAACTTGAAAATAAATCCCTCAAAATATTTTCTTATTATTTCTTTAAAGAGGAATCAAATCCCATCTGCCTATATCATTGAAGATAATCCTATCGTTAAAGTTACTTCTCAAAAGAACCTTGGAGTGGTATTTGACGAAAAACTTCTGTTTGCAGATCATGTGACTCCTATAACTAACAGTTTATTGCGCTTACTTGGTCTTCTCTATAGATTTACAGAAATTAAGGACCTTCATTCATTGCGTATGTTCTACAAAATCTTCATCTCCCCTAAAATTGAATATTGCTCCCCAATTTCGAACATGGCTAGTATTTCTAATCTATATCATATTGATTCTGTTCTGAACTTTTTCTTGCTATAGTCACAAGAAGTACTTGGTCTCCGTACTTGGTCTCCATGTTCCCTTCTTCTCGTCGCAAGCTGGCAGATTTGATGTACTTATACAAGATACTTAACGGGAATCTTAGAACTGGAGAGTTAATATCTAAATTTTACTTCCGTGTTCCCTTGCGAATAACCAGAAATAATAACCTCCTTCATTGTACCACACCTAACAAGGGAAGTAACAATGAGCTCATATCGAAACCTACCGTAAAATTTCACGCAGGGGAAGGAAGTCCCACAGAAAGACCATGCACAAAAAATCAGCTGCTCTTTTCACTGGGAATACCCGAAATGGCATGTTGAAATGTGGCTCACCACTGTCGGCAAGTGCACAATAAATGCATTACTACCCCTTGTAAACTGCGTGTTAATGAGAAAAAGTTAATAACAACAACGTGGGTACATACTAAACCTAGGGAGAAGTCGTATGGTAGGGTTAACCTTGAAGGCGGCATCTTGAAATCCGCCATCTTAAATTCAGGTCAAGTTTTTTTAAAAATAGGAATAGGGTAATGTGATACATGATTTTGGACTATAATTTAATCAGAAAACAATAGTGACATTAGTTTTAAGATATGCGCAGGTGGTAAAATGTTACCATATTAATTGTTTCTGTTTCTGTTGTGCACAAGTCCCTTACAATACAACGCCTTCTAAACTGCGTGTTAATGATAATAAGTTAGTAACAACATGGTGGATATATATGAAGTCGAGAGGAAAGTCCATGATAAGGGGTAACGTGATGGCGGCCATCTTGAAATCCGCCATCTTGAATCAGACACAACTTTTCTAACTAGAAAGCATAGCATGCGACACCTCATTTTAATAGCAAATGTTCTCACTAATCCAATGGTATGCCTATTTTTTCTCTATCGTTAACCAGTACAAAGTTAGGCCTGTTTTTAATGTGCATTAAACAAAAGAGGTAAGAAAACAACGATAATGAACGCTTCAAGGGATTGTTCAATATGTTCTCCATTCCTGTTTATTTAGCCATTTTGCGTTGCAAGTCACGCCCAACCTTCAGCAAAGTGCTAACTGGAATGTTAAGACATGCGGTGTTAATTAACATGTTACCCATTTACAAGAGCGACGTATTGAGGTTTGGTACACAATCACAACATCCCTAACTTCGTACTGGTTAACGATAGAGCAAAAATAGGCATATCATTGGACTGGTGAGAACATTTGCTATTAAAATGAGGTGTCGCACGCTATGCTCTCTAGGTACAAGATTTGTGTCTGATTCAAGATGGCGGATTTCAAGATGGCCGCCGTCACGTTCCCCTTTATCATGGACTTTCCTCTCGACTTCATATATATCCATCATGTTGTTATTGACTTATTATCATTAACACGCAGTTTAGCAGGCATTGTATTGTAAGGGACTTGTGCACAACAAAAACATAGACAATTAATATGCCTGTAACATTTTACCACCTGCGCGTATCTTAAAACTAACATCACCATTGCTTTTCTGATTAAATTCTAGTCCAAAATCATGTATCACTTACTATATTCCTATTTAAAAAGCTTGACATGAATTCAAGATGGCGGATTTCAAGATGGCCACCGTCAAGATCCACCCTACCATACGACTTCTCCCTAGGTTTAGTATGTACCCACGTTGTTGTTATTAACTTTTTCTCATTAACACGCAGTTTACAAGAGGTGGTAATGCACTTATTGTGCACTTGCCGACAGTGGTGAGCGACATTTCAACATGCCATTTCGGGTATTTCCAGTTGAAAAGAGCAGCTGATTTTTTGTGTATGGTCTTTCTGTGGGACTTCCTTCCCCTGCGTGGAATTCTACGGTAGGTTTTGATATGAGCTCATTGTTACTTCCCTTGAAAGCTAAGTATACTGCCGCGCTCCGTATTCCATAGACTAGTAATTATGTACAATAATCTTGATTCAAATATTGATATTTTCTGATCTGAAAACATTTTCCATCGACCGCTAAATACCAATATATGAGTTATTCCTCTTGCGTAATATAATCGTCATGTAATTGATATCAACTGCTGTGTTATATGTTGTTTAAAATTTAATTTCTTGTTATTTAATTTGTAGTAATGTTATTTAGTTTGTTGCAATGTTATTTAGATTATGTGTAAAATGGCAAATTCTGAAACGTAATAATAAATAAATAAATAAAAATAAATATATATAATAAACACCTGAATTAGGTACATAGCCTGTAGTGTTCAATAAATAAATAGGTATCGTTTTATTACTAAACGATACCGGAAATTTAGTGGATTTTACAAGTACAGTATATTGCTTCTTCAAGGTATAGAAGCCAACAATAAACCACTTTGGAAATAACTTCACTTTTCTCGATAAATATACTTTCTTGTCAATAGGATGTTGCCTCGAGCGTTTTCGAAGGACGGGATTTCGGCATGCACTAAAGCGTGGTAAGATTTTGTAAGTTGTTGATTTGAGTTAATTTCTGGTGTGTCACAGAAACGCAGAAAATAGTTCAAGGTTTCGATCTTCCTAGTAGGAAAATTGGCATATTGATACTGGCCTATACCCATTGTGAAATTATTAAAGAACCATATCTCGTCATTGTCTATGTATAGACCAGAAGTAAGCGAAGGCTAGTTGCTATGTAACTTTATGTCACCTGCGAAAACTACATCACAACTTTCATAGCCCTTAAAACAATTCTTCCAATGGCTCAGTACCAGTATTTGGGGGTCTATAGCAGCAACACTGCAAGAACTCTTTTGTGCCTTCTCTTACCTGGATCCATACTGATTTCTTGGTTTCAAGTCAGTATGTTTAACGCAGTATTATGTATCAGTAATAAGATAGGTTGCCCGATCTTATCGAAAATAACGAGGAGACTTTGAGTGGTTCAAAACTGGTTTTCTGCTCAAAGCAACCAATTACAATCGACAAATTGTAACAGTTTTTTTAAAAAATACTACCGCCTTAATGATCCTAAAGATTTTGAGATACATTACCAAGATTTTTAAAAAATTATATCCAAACAAATATTTGCAGAGCAGTTGAAGAGAATGTTGCAGAAAATATTCTGGGGCTAAGAGGCTACCATATTTAATGAACACATAAAACAAGGCACAACGTTACACTTACAGAAACATATGACACTGTTGTTGAAGGAATACTACGTTTTGAATGAAGAAGGGAGAGACAATCGAAAGGTGTCTTTGTTTCTCCAAGCGGATGCCTTTTACTACGAAGCAAAATTCTGAAATCACCAAACACAGTCATTTCGGCTATTTTACATATGCTATATTAACAACAATGTCTAATTCCTTTTAAGCATGAAGACTCAAATGATGCCAGCATAGGATTATAAATTCACATTCAGTATTATCCTCATATAATCTTTACCAATGTGTGTTTTGGGAAGAGTATATACAGAATTAACTATAAAACTTTCATCAGATAGAATGAGACACAAAAATATAGTCCGAAAATCAAACTTAGTTTAACATAACTACTAGAGACAGCTCCAAACCAAATCATCAGCCCTCTTTACAGAAAGTATATTTAATTTCTCAGCTGCTCAATGACCAGGCCCGTACTGGCCTATCGGGCAAATGCCCGGTGCGCCCCCACCAAAAAGGAAAAAAGAAAATAAAAAAGGAGAAAAAGAAAATGTGAAAGCACAGGTGGCAAGATACCTCGTACGCCCCCACCGGTCGCTGAATCAGCTCAAAAGAGGGTGGCGGAACCAGGCATTGGGTGGGAGCAGACCCAAAGCTGCCGCCTCCTTAAACTTTTTCTACGCTTCTATTAGGGGCTGGATGCAGTTAATTGTTGCACAAAACGCAAATATGCTTCCAAAATATCAAGTGTTGTTTCGCCGTGCTTATATGGAGAACTCTAGAAACACTCCGATAATGGCGCAGGTTCATTACTTTCCGTTGGTCACGACATCAGCGCCATTAGTCGGTCTATCTTATTTAAAGCTCTTTGTTGTATATACCCTAGGCTTCGAGTGAGAGAATTGGACTCCGAAGCAGAGGATAGAAGTGTGTTGTGCGGGCGGACTCTGAACAGCGTGGTTGATATTGTAATAAGTGCAATAAGTAGCGCCTAGAGACAAGGTAGATTAGTTTCTTCGATTTTTCAAAAGTCTTTATCTTATAAAAAACTGTTGACTTAAGTTTAAGTTGTTTCTTGTGTCTATGAAATAAGATGTTTTCGCAAGGATTTTGAAACAATGTGAGGGGCGGCTAAGGCCTCCATGGCGTCGTTAGGCCTAACTGTCATAAGTATCAATATGCACGGCAGTGCATGAGCCAAGTTCTTCACATCAGAAAACGTCAGCACTGCCAGAAGCATGTTATACAGGAACAAGAGTTTATGGCAAAATCGACGATTTGGGGGCCCCGTAAGAAAAAAGATGTTAAAGATAGGAATACGAGCTTTTGCCGTTAAGGAGATATGGTAAATATGTGCAGATCTACATAATTTCATATTCGTATCTCAAACTATGTTCTAGTTGTGGACCCCTGAAATTGCACATTTTAGGCTAACCACTGACTGACTCACTCATCATATTGTTTTGGGTGTTTGGAGTAAGCTAGAAACATGAAATTTAGTATGAAGGTAGAGGATGATAAGTAGATAAAGGAAAAATTCCGACATTTTGAAAAGGTCGCCATCTTGGATTCAAAATGGCCGCCAAACCTAAAATTTCAAAGAATACACAGGCTAAACGACTAAAGATAGAACAGTGAAATTTTGTATGAAACTACATCATGGATAGCAAATTAAGAAAACTTTTTAAAAATTTGAAAAAGTAGCCATTTTGGATTCAAAATGGAGGCCAACCCTAAAATTTTAAAGAATACACAGCCTAAACGGCTGCCACTAGAATAATGAAATTTAGTTTGACAGTACAACATTATTTGTAGATTATGAAAATATTACAAAATATCTCTAAAGACGCCATCTTGTATCCAAAATGGCGGGCGTCATAAATCCATTTTCCAACTGCTTGAGCCAGAGATACGAAATTTGGCATAA
>JAGDQP010014027.1:1108-46229 GCA_022664845.1 Lepisma saccharinum
TCTGGAAAATGGATTATGAAGTCAGCCATTTTGGATTCAAAATGATGTCTTTGCAGATATTTTGTAATCTACTAGTGATGATATACCGTCATACTTCGAAATTTCATATTTCAATTTTTAACATCTTTTTTCTTACAGAACCTCAAAATCGCTGATTTCGCAATAAGCTCTTGTTCCTGTATAGCATGCTGACGTTTTGTGACACGCGGAACTCGGCTGCATGCAGTGCCGTACGTTTTAATACTCCCCTCGATTCGCTCGCGTCGCTGCGCCAAGAATCCCACGGCAGGCCGCGCATGGAACTTGAAGAGTCTGGAGGAACTGCGTCTTTTTATCACAACCAGAATCTGCAGTGCACTGCGCCACATGATGCAGATATTCCCTCATACTCCAGAGCGCTGCATCCGAATGGGGAAACTTCCACATTCTGCTTGTATAACATGCTCCTGGCAGTGCTAACGTTTGTGACGAGTAAAACTTGGTGGGACACGCAGGAGTATTGGAAGTTGGCGCGAGGAACTAGGCTCATCCATATTCCATTTCACCACTTTTTAAGGTTGAAGGAGTTGACTGGACAGTTTGCACCCCTGGTGCTTTTGATCGTATTTCGCAGCTTTTTACACTTGTGTAATGTATATACTCGCTTCGCCTCATTGGGGCGCTGCCCCCAGAATTCCAAGATGGCCTCGCTGGGGCGCACCCCTTTATCGCAATCAGGCTCCAGCTGGGAACTGTACCCTAGTAGGGGAAACGAGCCGAATTTATTCTAACCTACTCGTAATGGTACACCTTCATACCAAATTTCGTTTCTCTAGCTTCAGTCGTTATAAAGTGGGGCTTAGGCGGGCATTTTGGATAAAAGATGGACACATTTTTAACGTTTTCTTATATTTTCGTGACATACTCGTGATGATACACTGTCATACCAAATTTCATTTCTCTATCTCGAACGATGTGAAAAATGGTATTTCAGCTGCCATTTTGAATCAAAGATGGTGAATTTTTTAAAACGTTGTTATGTTTTCCTAAACTACTCTTGATAATACATCATTATGCCAAATTTCGTATCTCTGGCTCAAGCAGTTGGAAAATGGATTTATGACGCCCGCCATTTTGGATCCAAGATGGCGTCTTTAGAGATATGTTGTAATATTTTCATAATCTACTAATAATGTTGTACTGTCAAACTAAATTTCATTATTCTAGCGGCAGCCGTTTAGGCTGTGTATTCTTTAAAATTTTAGGGTTGGCGGCCATTTTGAATCCAAAATGGCGACTTTTTCAAAATTTTAAAAAGTTTTCTTAATTTGCTATCAATGATGTAGTTTCATACCAAATTTCACTGTTCTAGCTTTAGTCGATTAGGCTGTGTATTCTTTGAAATTTTAGGTTTGGCGGCCATTTTGAATCCAAGATGGCGGCCTTTTCAAAATGTCGGAATTTTTCCTTTATCTACTTATTATCCTCTACCTTCATACCAAATTTCATGTTTCTAGCTTACTCCAAACACCCTAAACAATATGATGAGTGAGTCAGTCAGTCAGTGAGTGAGTGAGTGAGTGAGTGAGTGAGTCAGTTAGCCTAAAATGTGCAATTTCAGGGGTCCACAACTAGAACATAGTTTGAGATACGAATATGAAATTTTGTACATCTGCACATATTTACCATATCTCCTTAACGGCAAAAGCTCATATTCCTATCTTTAACATCTTTTTTCTTACGGGGCCCCCAAATCGTCGATTTTGCCATAAACTCTTGTTCCTGTATAACATGCTTCTGACAGTGCTGACGTTTTCTGACATGAAGAACTTGGCTCATGCACTGCCGTGCATGTTGATGTTTTTTTTTTGTACAAGAGCACGTGATTTTGAATCCATCCGCTAGGTAGTTCTGCCATAACCCTATTTTTTCTATCATTTACCTCCGTCTACATGTGCAATACAGATCTTCAAATGCAGAAATTGCGATAGAGTTATTCTTAAAATTTAAATTATCAAAGCAAAAAGTATAGAAAAACACTACTTTTTTACTTTGAACTGTATTTACAGCGTTTAGGCAACCTTTAGCTCAAGCAGTGATTCTGCCAGAACCCCCCTTCTATGCAGGTGTCGCTTCCCCAACTTCAAAATGTTTGCTGTGAAAAATCGATAGAAACTGTGCAAAACACCACTTACACCCTGCCAATTTTGATTTTACACCCCCCGAAACTGAAAATCCTGGCGGAAACCCTGAACTTAAGCCATTTAAAAAATACGAATACGGTATATGCCCAGTTATAAGTGGAACATCTTATTGTAATTGCAGGTGGCCAGATATGTCTCCTTCCATCATCAATGCGATGTATGACCCTAAGATGAACTCAATTAGTAAGTATAATTTTAATATTAGTCTTTATAGAATGAAAAAAGAAAAGGACTATTGCAAATTTCTAAATTGCATTCAATAGTTAGTAAAGGATATTAAATGTCAAGATTATACTAATAACCATGTTCTTCAATTCTTATTATTATATACAGGGTGGTTCAAAAATGTAAACATTATGTGGAAAAAAGAGATTGTATTACTCACTGTCTACGTTGACATTTAACAAATACCTGACAATTTCTTCACATGTTCTTCACATATTTGCCATCATTGCCCACACACTAAACAATAATAAATTCCTTTCTTTGCAGGAAAGTTTCCTCCTTTCAGCGAATTTTCTGCTTCCGATACAATGTAAATATTTTTTGTTTAAAATTACTCTGTATTTCGAAACACTCTCTAATTAATTTTTAACACATTTATAGACTCCTATAGCTAGAGTACTAACGACTGTTTATTACTATTCTTTCTCATATAAATCAGACAACTGCAAGCATATTTATTTTTCCTTTACTTTGTTCCCAATATTATTAATTCGACTTACATCTCAATTCAACTTCAACTGTAGTATTTCTTTTTAGGTAACTAACATCTTTAACATGCATTTACTATCCACAGGGGTTCATTAACCCCTTGCATTGGCCACTAGAACACCAATTACTCTGTATGATCCACTGAGACCTCCTATTTACATTATTTATTGAACAACAAGAACTTGTCAATACTTGATACAGTTCATCCAGGACTGCCATGTAGTCCTACACAATTGATGTACCTAAGATTCAATCATACTTGATTTTTATATTTATTATCGTTGGCAACTCTGACTGCTGCTATTTTCGTTTCTTATTTGTATCATAGTTGCCAGTTACTAATAACTTAACAATTCCGAACAAAGAAAGCATTGGCATTTCGGAAAATATTTTAATATAATTTCAGTAACTTTCTTTGAAACGACATTTTTCTGGTAACTTCATGAAGTAGCCCGATATAGACAACATAAAGGGTACACATTGAATAAAAAGGACGTTAATCATTGCACTAATTAACTTAACACAATAAAAGTCACTATATATTTCGAGGTGTAAAACTTGTCCCATCCTCATTACGTCTCTAACTATCTCAATCAGCGCATAGCCACGATGGCAATTTCACTTTACATCCCAAAGGAACCTTTCTAACTTCAAATGTCATATACATCGTAACCTGCATGATCTACCCAGTATTCTATGTAAGAGAAACAGGCTGTTCCTTCAACCTTCATGTCGACAATCACTGTCGCTTTTTCTTTTCCAAGAGATTTGATTTCCTAGTTTCTACACACACGTTCTTGTACGACAGTGACTTTGATGAATGTTTCCGTGTCGCTGTGATTCATATCCTATGTCCTACCAAAAACACATCCATATACCGTCCGTGGGAAGGATTCTCCATTTTAGGACGTGAGAACCAAACTGAAATCCGGCCTAAATGTGCAGTAACCTTTTCCCCCCTTCTTCCAACATCAGTATTACCTTCCTCCACGCCAGACCTATTTTCTTCAAGTTTTTATTCCGTATTTTTTTTCAATATTAGTACCAAATAGATTAATTAATTAATTAAATGTAACGTGAATATTCGAAGAAACCTAAGCCATTTCTACTTCACGGCAATATACAAAGAAAATAATTACTTTTCGCTGAAAAGTCATTGCAACAAGGAAAGAAAGAAGAATCAACAGAAGAGCGAAAGGATATTTTTAAAACGATATCTGAGAAAATGGGAAATTCAGTGGGATTAGAAGGTTAAGTTATATCAAATAGTATCATAGGATTTTCTCAAAGAAGCAATCAGCTATAGCGGAGATACCTTGTACAATGTACATTTGTGTATGGTCATGGTAGAATAGAACAGGTATTTAGTGTACATACGATTCCCTTTCTTTTTTTACTCGGAATTACTATTGTTTAAAAGCATCATCACGGGTTCAAATTAGAAACAACGTAGGCCTAAATAGGTAAATATTACATGTGAAGATAAAATCACGTAAATGGGTAAACATGATAAAGGTATCAGTACAGCTTACAGATCCATCTTCAGGAGATTGACACAATGGCAGCCATTTGCAAAACTGAGTACGCAACGTAGACAGATCTTTGCTATCCTATAACGAACACATTTAATATGCGCAAACTTCTAATCCAGATCCTGGACTACCTAAAGACATCACAGTTACTATTCTAAAGATAATAAATTCACACATTTATGTAAATCAAGCCACAAAAAGGAAGGTACGTACATGAAAACTTCAATGCACTTATCACAAAACGAAGATAATTAGGATCAGGATATTTTCAGTAAAGAATGACGATTTATTCTTAGTAATTTCGTTGATAATCAAAAGAACGTTAATAATATAGGACCTGGCAAACCTGACTATTTCGGATACGTAGTTTCTAAAATGACTGCTATAGTGTATATCTTCCGACAAAGGACTATTGTCTGAAAGCTAAGGTTGTTCTGATGGCGATTTCCCCACTTACATAATTCCTGATTGTTATACAAAAATTTGAGCATAAAATTATCTCCTCGGGTTCAGTGAGTGAAGTATTTACGAATTTCTTACTATACTGAATAAATCTATGTAAACATACATCTCACATCAACCAAGGTAGTAACATATCGTCGTTTGAGAATTATAAGGTTCTAACTACATAGGATTTTAACAATTTTGGTAATTAGATTGCTAAAATTGAAAATGTTATACACTTCCATACAGTGTTTCACTGACATCTGATGGTTAAGCTACCCACATAGCAGAGTACATCCCTGGGACGTCCCATTTAGATCCCAGTAACGTCAGATTTCTCAAGCTCCCATAGCGATGTCCTAAGGACGTCCGTGGGATAACTCTGTGGGCAATACAAACAGTTCATCCCGTATGGAGGTCCCCTGGATGTCCCCCGGAAAGCCGTGCGGGATTACCTACCTGGAATTTCTATAAATTAAATCGACCTTACTATTATTATTATTTAATTAATTATAACTATACGAAGGATATGCCTTCGTATAGTTATACGAAGGATTAATTATAACTATACGTCCCATGGATGTAAACAGGACGTCCTACGGACGTCCCGATATCCTGCCAGGAGATCCGTCAAATATTCTTGGGACGACATTTTGCTATGTGGGTATACTTGCTAGAGTACATTACTTTGAATATCTGCCATTATCAGTAAGGAATAAAACATGAAATTTAAAAGAAAATCTGCGAATCTTATAACTATAGACAAACTATGAATTTTGACGAAATCGCTTTGAAAATGCAAGATATATGAAGTAAAGCAAAATACTAAACTCGTAGCTAAATTTTGTTTTTTGAGCATCATACAGAAGGATAACATGGAAAGTTCACTGGTGAAATCGAGACAGTCAACTGTTAACCTTCTAAACGAAGCTAACAATTTGTTTCGATTAAGTGGTCTCAGAATTAGTTGCAATAGCTTAGAAATGACCGATGAGTATGTTTGAGTACGTAGCATCTAAAGTATAGTTTAACGCAATGTTGGATCGAGTCTGAAATTAGGATATATCTAGAACAATACTCATTTATTAATACCATAGACCAGCGTTCCGCAAACTATTTACAAGTGCGGACCAGTTTTATTAATTTGTAGGTTCAACAGGCCACCCCGTGCCTGCCTAAGGACAGGCCTCGAGGACCACCTGTGGTCCGCGGACCACACTTTGGTGAACACTGCCATAAACTTTTGGATATTAATCATAAGAAATATACAAGATGTCTCAACAACCATATCCTTAGTGATTCATTAATAAACTATAGCATTGGATTTGCCATCTGAAAATTTAACTATACAATGCATATGTTTCGATTCTAAATCACACGGATATATTACCTGAGTGAACACATGAATACTGTTCATTCCAATAGAATTCGTATGCACTTTCCTCTAGGTTAACTTATAATATTCGCAGACTACAGATCTGACATAATCAAATCGAACCCAAATCCCAGAGAAGACATTACGAGAAAAGCATTTGTTTCCTTTCCTTTCCAAGGACCTGTCCACCAAATGTAGCACTTTGTCCCACAATATAGCTTACTACGTATCATCTACCATGGCTATCGTCTATTTCTTAAGCCCTAACCAGAAAGTAAGAATTAATACTTCACAGAGCTTTAAGGTATCGTAAACAACAAACGAGTCTAATTAAAATCGTTTCAAAAGCATGAATAAATGTCATATCCGTTATTATCAAGGCCTAATTCAACAGAAAAGTCCTAAAACTGTGGTTCTCAACTACTTTTCTGTTTTGTTTTGAAATGTACGTGACAAATCATCTCGGCATTCCATGGTAGAAATCTCGAGAAGGGTAGACTCCAAAGTAGAGAAGATCTGATAGGTTGTGTTAATAAACCACGATTATACTTGAGACAGGCGCATGCGTGAAAGGGTTGAGATTGTATACTCACGGAGATGCAATTAAAGAAATGTATGATTTAGGAAAAAGAAAGGGAAGAGGACGAATCCAACTTGCTGAGAGTATTAAGAAAGATAAGTTGTAGGCTAAGATCAAAATGAAAGCCCAAGATCGGAACAAATGAAGGCAGCTTAGCGTGCTTTAGGCAGAACTCTTTAACGATGATGATAGAGTTTTCTTATAAGTAAAGCTAAGCGTAGTTTTCAATGAGAACTACTCCTCAGGAGCTTTGAAAACATAACAAAAGGATTAATCACTCTGTTTGATTTGGTTTTCCTAACAAGTTTTATATTAAATGCCTTTTAATTCGAAACACTCTCAGACAACGTTTCTTTCAAATTATAATATGTGATTCGAAACAAAATACATTCTTTAAAAATAATTTCAATGAGTTTTCTCTTTACTTTCAGCCTTTCCAGCTGGAATTCTTCAGCCGCCATTTTTCAGAAATGGAGGATTAGCGTAAGCATTTTATTTTCCACCATTTTTCGGAAAGAATTTCTAATGTGTTCAATAAGTCTTGCTCAGCATTAACATTCTATTTTAATTATATACCGGTGATCATTTCCAAATGTCTACTCAATCTAATATATATGTTATGTAGACTTTACAAGAGCAAAATGGACGTGGAAGGAAGACATTAAGAAACTTTCCCATCTTCCAGTTATAAAATTTTTTGAGGTCATACTGTCTTCATAACGGAAAAGGCATGTTCAAAGTTGTCGACAGATGGGCGGAGCGGTTGTTTAAACCCAAGTAGTACATACACGTTGGCCGCTCATGGGACCCATATCGCCGCACATCGTTAATGCGGTCGGGAGAGCGGCCCTCTTGAGCCCATGTCGATCGATGTGGGGTCGACATCGATTATCGGTATCACTAAATTACTTAATTTCTAAAACTGTAGTAAGTATTTTGCAAAGAATAAATTTTATTCATAATGAACGAATTAAAATTAAAAAATAGAGCATTCGTCATGGAACCATATCGATCCATGTCGGTAACCGATATCTATATTGATCAGTGTCGGTCCATATGGGCAAAGCGATGTTTATTCAAGCGATGGTATATCCCTCTGGTGATAAAATATAAAACTTCATGTTGTTGTGAACACGCGGTCAGCTTTGTTTGGTGATGAAGAAACATGTTGAAGCATGTTAAAGTGAAGAAATAACCTGCTCTTCCACGGAAGGACATAAACAAATGTGTTCAAATTGATTGTGTTTTTCCCAAGGAGTCTTTGATCACTGTAAGTACATAGACAAACCAACAAGATTTATAGTAATATTTATTAAGCTGGTTATCGTACACCGCCAGAACCGGGGGTCATTTTACACTTTTGTTTCGTTTGTACGGTAGAAAGTAGCGTATTTTCTCAAGGCCATGTGGTTGTTAAGAGAGGTTCCCTTTAGTAGGAGGATAAGTTAATGTTATATTTATTTACATTTGTTTTACATCATTTCCTTCAATTGAAGCGGTTTCATTGTAATCACGACCGTTGTACGTTTAACTTCTTGGCAAAAAAAAATGTAAAAAAAAGTTACAAGCGGAAGAGACGTGAAATGATCACAATGGAGCGGAACTACAAATTTTAGAATGAACGAAACATCGAAAATAATATTTTACAAACTAGCAGTGGTCGACAAATTTTTCAATCTATTAGCACAATGAAGTGATGTAACTTTAGCTACAGAAAAATAGTATTCTTTACATAAGTAGTAACTTTGTTTTACAATTTCTAACGTGTTTAATTATTTCTTGTTGGTTTGTCCATGTTGGTGGTTCTATATAAAAAGGGGAATTCCTTTTAAAAAACAGTAAAAAATTAGGACTACGTTATGTTCACAATGTCAATGACCGATATTGAGCAATGTCGATGATTGATGTCGAAAGATATCGTTGACAGATATTGGTCAAGATGTTTGCCATCTATTATAGGGCCCATGTCGTTGAACGATATCGATCGATGTCGTGCCCATATCGGCCGACGTAGATGTGCTACTTGGGAAGCTCCACAGCATTTGTTGCTGAAGCGTAAAAACGAAAATCTTAGGATTTAAAATATATAGAGTGGTCCCAAAGATGTTTAAACGTTCTTCATTGTGTCCTTGCCGTTCGTCGAGTATCACCACAGTTTAAAAATAACTTATCATTTTTCTTGTAAAGACTAGTAGGGGTGTCCCAAAGTTTTAAACCACTTAATAGTTAGTGTAGATGACAATTTTCTAATGAAGTGCATATCATACAAAAGTAAGTAGCGACAAGTTACACACTGTTATAAGTAAACACTATTAGCGCAAATGAAGTAAGCAGTAAACTCCAAAATATATATAAACACCGTAGTGAATGATTAAAGACTTGAAATTGGGGAAGTTGTTTCTGCTAAAAGGAGATGTATTTGTAACGTCACCACATTGAAAATGGCCCAATAAATCGGGGTAGCTGGTTTGAAATCTGAAGTCAGTTTCTTTCTACTTGCTTTCTTTGTGAGGTGCTAGGTTGAAATCGTAAAATGGGGAAAGCTAACCAAATGAAACATTATCCATGAAACCATCCTTGCAGTTTTAGGATTACCAGATTAAAAGAAAATGGTTGAATAAATCGAGGTGACTGAACTCAACTCTCGTGATCAGTTTTATTTTAGATGTTTCAATTGAATCACTACCCTCCGCTACAGACGAACAAACTGCAATTAAAAGTGGAGCATTTCTTTTGCGTGTGTGGGGAAGGATCCGCTTAGAAACAATAATAACTATTCTGTGACTGTTCCCCAATGTATACAAATATTCCAGTCCTTATTACGTTACGAACAATAATTATGGTAAATATGAGGAATAATCACAACATAAAAGTTGATACCTTGACACTTGTCTAGATATAAGTTGTGACGATATTTCATTCGTGTCCATCGAGCTTTCACAGGTGATGAAAGGTAGAAATTAACAGAAGAAGCAAGAAAAATCCATTAGAGGATGGGATTGGACAGGTGTATTTCAACCCTGGTGGCGCCAGCGCCCCTTTTCTTAAGTTGTAAATTTATAGGAAACTTTACACAATGCAGAACGTAGTAGCACCACGACACTTTTTCTCTGTAGAAATGTACCGCTGCGTTAAGGTGACTTAGACAGTGAGGCTGATGAATTGAGTTCTCGTTTACCTCTCCGTTGATTTCGTATTTTCTACCTTTGGTATTTAATGTTTTATATCTCTTGATAAAGCTAGGTAGGACGAGTGAAATAGTGTGAAAATTGATTTCTAGCAGCAAGTTCAGATACGCTATTGAGAATTATTATTTTATTTCGGAATTTGAAGGGTAAATTATCTTTCATTAAAATATATTAATAATATGTTTTAATATAATATAAAATTATAAAATATTAATCTGTTTTCATCATGCGAATAATTTCCTTTTAATGTTATATTATATATTTTGTACATAGAAATTAAAAAGAAAATAAAACAAAAAAGTTTGCTCCTAAATTAGAATGCTTGCCATGAGTTCAAAATATAGAAATAGTAAATATTTCAAACTCATGGCGCGAATTTTAAGTTTTAAGGAGAGACTGTATTCACATAGCCTCATATTTTGTGTTTGTTTTCCGTTTTCTATTCTTTTTTCTTTTAAATGGAAAAAGCGAAGTATAGTATTCCAATTTTCAGCTTGTATATGTCTAGTAATCATGCTACAAACAAGATTTGAGTTTTAAAGTTACTATTTTTATATTAGGAAGAAATTTGACAGGCAAACTTGTAATATTTTAACATTCTTTATATTAGTTTCTTTTCGCTTGACTTTATTTTATGACTGAAAGTGCCAACGCTTTTGAACCTTTCAGTGTCGACTCAGATTAATCTTAAAGAACGTTTTTTTTCTTGTACTCTTTCTAAGATTTTAAGTAAGCTTTATTCTATTGTTGCCTATTCCAAAGTTACAAATGACCACATGAATTTAGATTTACTTACAATACCCAAAGGCCCGTAACAACCATATAAATTTAATTCTGTAAAATCCTTACGATATCTGAATCCAATTGATACTTACATCTCCGTTCTTTCCTTATTTGATTTTATTCCGTATTATTATTGCGCAATTTAGATTGGTGCATGGCATTAGCTATGAAAAAATATACTCTTTTTAAAAAAAATTCTCTTTTGATTTCCTGTTTGTTTCTGGGCATGTGTTAATCTTAAAATTGTTCACTTTTTGAAGATTTTGTTTAGATATTTTCATTTTTACATTCTGAACTATATTTTATATTTATATATATATATATATTTCTTAATTTTCAGTGCTCTCAACTATGGAGCTATAGGAGTGGTCATTGGACATGAAATCACTCATGGCTTTGACGATGAAGGTAAATTCGAAATACATTTACAAATACAAGTTATTTCCTATAAGAAAAACTTTACAAGTCAAACTGCAATTTTCTTGTTTTGTCGTTCTACTTGCTCACAAAATACAACGTTTCTCCCAGAATCATATTCAAGTGCAAAATTAATATAAACTACCGGCGCAGTTATCATTAGAAATAATTAGAACATTAAGTGAATAACTTTGATATCGCCGGTTCGATCCCGGACATCTAATGTGTCAAATTGTACCACAGGTATTGAGTACATATGGTGCCGGAACCCGGGATTGATACACAATGCGCGAAGGAGCTATATGCAATATATATATAATTACTTATGTGAATAAATCCTCTGTTAATTTTGGCAAATTCCCGCTCAATGTTTCGGCTTGACTCCTAAGCCATCAACTGAAGCTCTATGTAAATGGAAAGGAGACAGAAGATGGGACGGTTAGAAAAAGAAATACTGACTGGCCTAGTATTTTTTCTCCCTCTTGTAAGGTAGACAAATGAGCAGTCCTGCCATAAATATAGTTCTTTTATAATGGCAATACTTAATAGAGTAAAACACATATGGCGTAGGTGATTGGTTGTTCGTGTGAATTAATCGTGCAATAAGGAGTTGATCTCAAACATCTAACTAACTTTATTTGGTAACCTATTACTCTTTAATTTGTAACGTTATATGTAAATGAAACTGTCTAATGGGTAGTGTTTTTTGGGAAATTTTATTTTCTTAAATGAAAATAAATAAAAAGTAAGAAATAAAGTCTTCGAACACAGATTCGAATTTCTTTTCTTTTACTATTTCTCACGCCTTTTTACCACGTTTTCCACAGAAAAGCTACCCATTAGACAAATTCACTCACTTTATGTCATTCACATATAACATTTTAAATTAGAAGAGGAACAGGTTACCAAATAAAAATAGTTAGATGCTTAGAATCACCTCTTTATTGCACAATTAATTAAATAAATTTATTTATTTTATTAAGTTTCAGATACAGCTGGAGTTGCCATTTTACACAGAAAATAAATAACATTATAACAAACTAATAACATTACATATACAAAGTGCAGTTACGTCCGAGGGTGTTAAAACGAAACAAGTACCGGTAATTACTATATCCATATTGTTCTGAAATTGTTTTTGGTTTTTATTCACCAACATCGTAAACAAGAATTAACAACTAAGTAAAATCACATAGGTGTCAGCACTGATCTTTGATTCTTACGCTTATGTGATTTTTACTTAGTTACCAGTATTTAGTCATACATTTGCACATTGAAAATAAAGAGTGAACGGTAACTTACTCTCTTCAGATATGTGTGTAGAAGTTTTTTTCCCCTCATCATTATTTTTACGAGAGATGAACTTCAAAGTTACGTCATTCACAATGGAACTATATTATTGCTTGTTTTCTGGTCTAATCACAGTTCCTACCGTCTCAGCTTTCGAAGTATGATTCGAGAAGAATCACGCGTAGATTTTATTTATTGAGAAAATATGTTAGACAAAACTGATTTATTACTTGATGCAGCAATAAATACAAGAAGACTACTAGGGAAGAGTTCATGTAAGAAAAAAAGAAACAATAAATAACTGAAAGTTCTATTGGAGGCGACATTCTGGTGTTTTCCAGTGTAAACTCTTGATTTTCTCCAATACTCACAGTCAGAGATAATACAGTGAAACTTCTGTTTCTGTTTTAAATATTTTCCGATGTAAGTTATCGTCCTACCAAGAGGTAGTGAAGACAAATAAAGGCTTAACTTGTAACCCTCTCACCCCTTTTTCAAGATCGCTGAGAATAGTCGCAGGATCTCAGAATGCTTGACAACAATAACAAAACGTAGTTCCGAGGGCAAAACTAGTAACAATACTCAAATATAAACAAGAATATTGTTGTATTTGAAACTGACAACGATGTTACACACAACTGTCCCGATACTGGCGGCCTGAGCCATAGTTACCTAAAGGCGTTTTAATAAAGCTCAATTCAATTGTCCCGCTGCTGACGTCATTACGGCGCTGTATTACAATTCTGTTTTCTGTACACGCCGTAAACTATGAATGTTCATTGCATTTTATTAATAAACAGTATAGTAATTTATAGATAAAACTACTGCACATTGATTCAGTTTCTTCGCCATTTTCTTATTTCAACTTCTTATGACCGTTTAAGGTAAATTTGAAAGTGTATTTTCAATAGTGGACAGTTTATTAGCTCCCAACAGTATGCGTTATTCGGAAGCTGGAAGGAAAAAAATAAAATATCGAATTTTAAATTATTAAAAAGGAAGGAACGATTAACTGATTGACAAGATATTAAACCTTAGTCTTCTGCTTTTAGATATTCCTCTCCCCTCCTCCCTGCCCCCAGAACTGGAAGATGAAATTCAATTTCTTGCCAGCAAACTAATCTTGTACATTTTTCCCACTTACGAGAGAAAAAAAAAAATGCATTAATTTTGGTTTCTGTTTCTCGTTATAGGTCGTCAAAGTGACAAATATGGTAACGCTCGCCAGTGGTGGTCTGACGAAACCATTGAATCGTATACGAAGAGAGCACAATGTTTTATTGATCAGTACAGCAATTACATCGTTCCGGAATTTGGAAGGATGACAGTGATGGTAATTTTGTTAGTTTTTTTGCTTTTCTTTTATCTTAGAAATAAAGAACAAATGAAACTATTAAGAGTTACTATGAATTTGAATATGTAAATATTGCGCCAGGAGAAAATACCCCACGCAACATAAAGCGGTTGGCCCAACGGTGGCAAACTGCCTTTGTCCGTAGTGGGAAATGTCTGCCCCAGCCAACTAAGGACCAAACGTCTATATCATAACAAAGACACAACCAAGATTTCTAAAAATGTTCATGGTAAAATCGTTCGAAAGCAAATAATATTTATAATTTACATTGTAAATAGCGTAATTATAGTGATTATGCCCATACCTGAGATCGAACTGAGAACCTTACGCGTGGTAGCCCGAATCGCTAAGCATTACACCACGGGAACCACTAAAGTTTATGATTCATAATGTTATTATTTCACGGAAGTAGCACGACTCTAATGTTTAATATAAAGATCAATGAATCCACTGTACGATTTGCACGCACCGTGAACGGCGCATGGGGAATGTGGAAGAAACACTTTACATATTTTCGACCTACGCTACGAAGTGAGGTGGGGTGATAAGTTCCATGCTTGACCGCCTTTACCTCCAAATGTGCCCAGGAGTACCGCAGACACTTTCGTAATCACCAAAGATTATAGAGGAGGCTGAGTACACCTCAGAGCGCCAGGCATGGGAGCACTAAAGAAAAGTTTCCCCTATCCTGGCCGGAATTTGAACCCAGGTTGCTCAAGTCGTATACATTACAGTGAATCTTTATAATGTTGCCCATAACAACAGTTCCTACATTCGGGGCTGAATAGGTTAGCTTCTAAGATATTATATTGGTAGAACAGCCAAGGGTTGGCCTTGGGTTGGAAACTTATAGTTGGGCCTACGTTGGATAATGCTTGGCAAAATTGAGAACATTGGATTTTAGTTGGCCATATTACGAATCATTTTTCACCCGGCCCAACGGTATGTGTTGCTGGAATACTTACTTACTAATAAGCTTTTTAAAAATCTGCATGAAAAACGAAAGTTTCTTTGACCGTCGTTTTAAATTGCAGACGTCCTCAGGAGCGCAGAAGAATGAAAGGAAATAAATAAATGTGTATAAAAAGGTATGCAAATTAAAATAAAGCGAGTGTCTTCACAATTTTGCATTAAAAGGATCGTAGCGAGTTGCTGTAATTCCTTACGATGTACATAGTTTAAAAAACAGTTTTCAGAGTTTTAATACAGGTTTCCGGAGGTGTATTAATTCGTAAGTGCGCATAGCTTTTACATAAAGAAAAAGACATGCGTCGTTATAAGCAAGCTATACAGTATTTCACTAGATCAAATCGAGCTTCCTCAGATTCACTTAAATGAGGTGCGATTTTGACCAAATTTGACAGAGAAGTTGATGATATCATGAAACGGTCAGAAAATACGATTAAAAAGTACTTTCGTCAATAAAGATGGAAGTGGTCATTAATCTGATTTATAAGATTGAGTACTTACAGTGTGATCTAAGTCGAAAAACACACGTTTACTTGTGAAAATCTTAAAGAAATGGAAAACAAAAATATATTAATGGATACTTGGTGGAATAACCGCCACACTGGTCTAGTGGTTAGCATTGCTGACTGCGGATTGAGGGGTCCCAGGTTCGATTCCCGGCGCTACCAAGGATTTTTTCTAAGGTGTGTGGGTCTGGAACGGTGTCCACCTAGCATCGTGATGCAACTGGGGAGCTGCTATGAATAAAAGACAGTGGCGATTACAGTGAGATGTTAGGCTCTCCCCTCCCAACTCCTCTCGTGGGAGCAGTAGACCAATTTCCTTCGTCCGGGAAGAGGCCTTATCCTATAGTGGATCGAATATGGCTGTGATTTATTATACTTGATGGAAGGTGCTATCAGCTGGAGGGTATGTTCCTCATGGCCACTATCTCGAAGTCGGCCATTTTGAATCTTGTTCGATGTTTAAATAGGAAGAGGGTTGTGTAATTTATATCTGGGCCAGAATTTTCTGAGAAGTACTTTGATGAAGTCAGTTTTGTCATAAATTATTTTTTTGTAAGAGATAACGCCATTTTACATTAGTATGTGTAGTTGATTCAAATACTCTGTTCTTTTTAACAATGCAAGAAATGAAGATCTAATGCATACTGATGGTGCTCAATGCACATTAATATTTCATTTCTTGCACTGCTTAAAAAAGAACAGAGTATTTCCTGACTTTTGAATCAAATACACATACTAATGTAAAAATCTAATTAACTCTCATAAAAAGAAAAAAAAAGTGACAAAAATAATTTCAGCAAAGTATTTCTGAGAAAATTCTAGGCCCAAATTGATATATTACACGACCCCATCTCATTTTACAAAAATCGAACACGATTCAAGATGGCGGTCATGAAGAATATACCTTCCAGCTGATAGCACCAAGTATCTATTATGTTGGTGCTTTTTATATTTATATTTATATTTATTTCCATTTCTTGAAGATTTTTCACCACTGCTTCCGTCTTTATGGACGAAAACACTTTTAATCGTGCTTTCTGGTCGTTTCACATCTACTTGTCTGTCAAGTTTGGCCAAAATTGCCCTCTGAACCATCGATAGGTCAGTGGAAAAAGGGCACATGCCACATCCCAATGAAAACTGACTTTTTACTTTTAGACAGAGTTTTTGCTATCTAGCGACTTCTCCCTAGATGTCTCCCGTGTATAACCTTTTCATTGATTTCCATGGGAATTGTTTTACTAGTCTTACGTCTCTCAGGAGCGTAATTTTTTACTTCTGTTTTCGCCTAGTGTTTCGTCAGGTTTTCTTTGACTCATGCTGTTTTATAGAAATACAATATTTTGCACACGAACAGTATAATTTCCCGTTGGTATATTGTGATTTATATGGTAAACTATTAATAATACGTTATACTCATATATTTGAAGAAATTTCACAAACCAAAACTCTACAAGAATCAAAATAACAATCAGGGCAAATTTCGTGAAAGCGAGACTTGAATATTCTACTTCTGAGAGACATCAGGCGAGTAAAACGAGTCCCATGTAAATTAATGGAAAGGTCATACCAAGATGGCGGGAGTGATCTACACCGTTAATGACTGTGCCTGTGTGTGGTATGTGTCCTTATTGTACAAAAAATGAATGACACAGTCACTACGGGAGGAGACGTTCTATGGCATACGACGTCTGAAGTAAGGAGTCAGTTTTCATTGAGATGTGGCATGTGCCCTTTTTCCCCTAAGTCCCTCAAATATTGTTACAGTGAATGTTCAACAGAATTAGCGTTGTTGCTGGAGAATATTACGCGTGGGTTTCACCAATCTCGTTAAGACTTCTAACGAATCGTGAAGTAACTTTAAACGCTTTGAAATGTATTTACGTTTGTTAAATTCTTAACGAAAATTGTTGAAATTCACCACCTATCTTATAATTTCACTACTGAAAATGCAATTATTCAATTACCGGTACCTTATTTTTTTAACTCTATCACAATATAATCCTAGTTCCTAATGATTGACAAGCTCTCACAGAGGAAAATTTTCATTTTATAATCATTACATGTCATCATCTTGCCCAGTAACGTGTCAGTCGTTAGAAAAGTGACCGAGCCCTTCTCCACCATTCCATCTCACCTCTGCGAAAAAAGGAAAACAAACTTTCGGTCATTGAGATCATCTTCAAGTTTCCCCTGACGGAATTATCTTTCAATTGTTAGCGATTTAAATAAATTTGTGAGCTTCTAAGGAGCAATTTGAATGCATACAAGGACTATTTTCAAATTTTGTTCCGTTTGGTTATTCTTAACTTATACGAGCGAAAAAAAATCGACAACTTGTTACGTATCTTAAACATTTCACACATTACAGTTCAGAAAAAACATTAACCTCACATTGATCAGCTGAGTGTGGTCTTTTGGAGAAGTGTTAGCACATCAAACTTAAAAAAGTGAATAGAACAACGATCTTAGCAATAGAATGGCTATTTTCTGTGAACAAAAAGTATGTATTGTGAACAAAAAGTATCTATATTTCTTCTTTGAACAAAAAGTATCTACATTTCTTCTGTGAACAAAAAGTATCTATATTTCTTCTGTGAACAAAAAGTATCTATATTTCTTCTGTGAACAAAAAGTATCTATATTTCTTCTTTGAACAAAAAGTATCTACATTTCTTCTGTGAACAAAACGTGTCTATATTTCTTCTTTGAACAAAAAGTATCTACATTTCTTCTGTGAACAAAAAGTATCTAGATTTTTTCTGTGAACAAAAAGTATCTAGATTTCTTCTGTGAACAAAAAGTATCTATATTTCTTATTTTATCTGAAATAATTTATTTACATTTTGTGTTTTTTTTTATATCTTCAATGCATTTTTTCAAAGTAAATCCCTTTATCTGCTTTGATCGAATTATTTTTGTATCGGAATCTTTTGAAGCGTAATTAAGAATGTTATTAGTTACGAAAATGGTCTTAATGTATACTTTTCAGTACACTAACATTCAGTCAGTTACAAGAAATAACTTCAAAACGATATCCATAAACTTCCAGAATACATGTCAAGCATGAAAGTGTTGATGATACCATTTGGTATTTCACTCAACTGGCTACGTTTCTTTTTTGTTTTCTTTTAATAGTGTTTATTGTATGTATATTTTCAGTTGAATGGCGTAACCACGCAGGGAGAAAATGTTGCTGACTGCGGAGCAATTCGAGAATCATTCAGAGCTTATCGAAAATATGTAGCCACCAATGGAGAAGAAGCTTTCCTCCCAGGTCTCGACTACACACCTGACCAACTTTTCTTCCTTGGCTTCGCAACGGTAGTTTTTTTTTTCCTTTCATCATAGGAATTAGTTCTTATATTTAAACGATATCAGGAGACTGTATTACATGCAACACGTAACGCAAACTTAGAACTTTCCTTTTGTGAATGTTAAACAAACAAGGAAGTAACCGGCGGACGCCACACGTGGATTTTAGGAATGATCTTTGTCTTCTCACATATGGTAAAATTAATAGAAACACATTTCGAATATACAGTTACTAATATCGAAAGCAATCTCTTTTGGGCTGCAATGTATTTTGATAATGTAGACAAACTACTCCGAAAATACACAAGAAGGTGAGATTCACTCATAATAGGTACATCTGCACAAAATATATACAGGGTGTCCCAGTCATATACGCAAAAGCTTCGGGAGATGATTTGTCACACCAAAATAAGAATAAAAGTTCCTATAAACATGGGTCCGATTTTGCTTCGTTTGAAGATACAGCGTTTCCAACTTCGAGCCTAAATTGAACGCCTAACAATGGGAAGAAAATGAATAATTCTCAGTGAATCAGAAACGACGGATTGAATGAAAATCTCGTTTGTGGAAATTTGGTTCTATCAACATGGTGGATATCTAGAGTGAAAATACGTCGCCACCGTGCTGGCAGTGTTGCCAACCCGGTATAACATTCAAAATTTTCAAATGGCACTACGTCATGTTATTGGGTATTTTCTATCCTCTAGTAATGATAAAGAACCTACGTAAAGCACACATCGCAGTGGTGCAAACTATGGATCAGATAGACAGATTTTCGCGATTTTAAACAAAACGGATATAATTCTAGGATATTTCTTCCATAGTTTGCAACACGGTGGTGTGAGCTTTACGTGTGTTGTTTATCATCACAAGAGGATACCAAATACTCAATAACACGACGTAGTGCCATTTGAAAAATTTGAATGTTATACCTGGTTGACAACACTGACGACATATTTTCACTCTAGATATAACAAATTTCCGCAAACGAAAGTTTCAGTTAGTGCGTCGTTTCTGATTTATTGAGATTATTGTTAGGCGTCTAATTTAGGCTCGAAGTTGAAAACGATGTATCTCCAAAACGAAGCGAAATCGGATCCATGTTTATAGGAACTTTTATTCTTGGTGTGACAAATCATCTCCCGTAAGTTTCTGCGTATATGACTGGGGCACCCTGTATATTAAAAAAAACTTTTTAGCCTTGATAAATGTTTACAATATTTTACCCTAAAAACCCACTGATCATGCGCAAACAACAAGACCATCTAACAAGTTAACCACAAGCGCTCAGATTTCGTTCAAATTTTCAAAAGTGTAGACCAACGTCCTAGACATCACCGTACAGGCGCTTTATTCGCAAATGCATGGTTTCAGAGCTACAGGTGTCCAAAGTTAGAGCGGCATCGTCATTAATGATTTCGTATCTCCAGAAATAACGCAAACCGTTCGGTTTAAGGTGTCACAAGATATGTCCAATACTTCCACTTCAGCAAAGCTTATAATTGGAGAATGTCGCTTACTTGACCTATGAAACCATAGTAATTCTTTGATAATGAAATTCCAACGTATGTAAACACATCTATGCGGCATAGACGCGGTCTATAAATTTCTCTCTGTGCATTACTGAAACATAAATTTCCATAAATGCATACATTCCCCGTTCGGAGTGTGTTCTGAATGTAACAGAAATGAGTAGAAACTTGAATTAGAACCGGTTGTTAAAATATAGATTAGATCTACTACTATTTATGCATGCGTAACGTTACTTTCAAAGTGGTATTTTGGGTGAATTTAATTTATTAAGAAATTACTATGGTTTTATAGGGTAAGTATTGAACTCTCCTTTAAGGGATGTTCTCCAATCATAAGTGGTTTATTCAAAGCATAGGCCACCGCTAGTCACACATTTTCTCCATCTCTCTGGCAATTTGTGGATACCCTCCCAGAAAAACTGTACATCTTTTGAAGTGGTCCAGTCATGAAACCACTTTTCGACATCTCCGTAATTGTTGAACTGTTGTAAGGAAAGTTCGCGTGAGACGTCGATAAAAACAAGTGGTAGTCGGAAGAGGCCGAATCTGGTGAGTACGGCGGGTGGGGAAAGAGTTCCCAGCCAAGTGCAAGAATGGTGTCTAGTAACGATCCCATGCAAAAAAAAGAAAAGTCTTTCTTTCATGCCGAGAAAGCAAAACTTCGCACACAGTTTTTTCTCTTTTCTATCTGTCTGTCGTTCAGCTGATGTGGTACCCATTTTCCTGCCTTCTGGATTTTTCGCATGGCATGCAGACGATTAAAACTATGCAAGTGACGGTGAAGTTCAATGCTTTACACAATTCTAATTTCTGCACAATAATCGTTGTTGCTATGAAGAGGCATTCCACTTGAAGGTGAAAAGTGCTTAGACATGACAATATAGAATTATTTAAATAGTAGTAGTACTGTTTTTTTTTTAATGATATTGGTCCTCCATACGTAGAAGAAAGTTATTTGTATGGATTTACTTCGAATACTTAATTATTCGTTCTATTTTCTCTAAATATGTATATTTTTTTCAGGTATGGTGTGAAACGCAAACAACTGAAGCTCTCCTAAATCAAATTCTTACCGATCCCCACAGCCCAGGAAAATACAGAGTGTGGGGTCCTGTGTCAAATTCTGATGATTTTGCACGGGTATGGAAATGTACAAAGAATTCCGCGATGAATCCCAAAAATAAATGTATTCTTTGGTAGAATGATAGACAGACGATTTGCAAAGATTAGATTTAAAAAAACAAAAACTGTCAAATGTATACAATTTAAAATTTGTCGACGAGTCCAAAAGTAAATTCATGTGCAACATTAAAGGGTTGAGAAGTTCTGTCGTCGGTGAAATATGTATAAAAAAATGTTAATAACAAATAAAAGTATACAAGTCCTTTTACTGAATGTAACAATTTATCCTATCCTTCTCATAAAAAAATAGTTCGTTTTCTTTCTTTAATAGCATGCTGCTTGCTGGGTCAAAAACGTTGTACGACAAAGAAACAGGATCACGACTATACGCACAATCCGTGATATTGGAATTCTGCGCATTCATTGAAGTAACAAAAAAATTTCTAACAATGGTCGAATTTTGAATTTTAAGGTCTTTAGGCATCTTTGGCTCAGGTTGAACGGATATTTCCGTTTTCACCGTCCATATATATTATACAACTTGTTTGTGTACATCAGATTAAATACTATATAATGTGTGTGTTTTTTTTTTTTTTTTAATTTCAGTGCTACAGTTTTCCGTTACGTAGAAATATAGCTTGAAATACTGTGAATTCAATTTCCTACGTCATACAAGGAAAATCATTACCTGATTGGTTTGACGTAAATCAGTTCGTTCTATTTCCGTAGCTATATGTTTCTCCACATGTTACGTTCCTTATTCAGAAGTGTGAAGACGAGAAAACAAGAAAGAGAAAGAACATTCACATCATCACTTAACGAAATAAGTAATGTACAAATCTGCAGAACACACACTTCAATAAGTTTAAAAACATGCTTTCAATAACAGAAATTGCTCGAAACAATGACAGGGGCCAGGCTTTAACTTGCAGTGCTTTTCTTATCGCTAGTTCGTGTCAATTTTGATGTCTTGACAATTTGGCGCAGTTGGTTAGAGCACGCAACATTTAACTTTTTATACTTTCACGAAACTTCAATATAAGTTTCAATTTACATTTTTGTTTCTTACATGCTTTTATTAATATTTTTTACAATGACATTAAAATAATTCAATATATTCACGGGCTACAAGTAGTACGTTAAATTGTTAACAGATGGCAGTAAGGAGCACTAGTAATTCATAATTTTTTTTTATGCTTCTAAGTTATTGAAAAATTCTTTACTAGCATTCATTAAAAATGTATACGATTGTCGGATGTAAGAGCCCACACTTTTACAGAAAAAATAGGTAATTCTTTTAAAATACAAGAGTTTTAAAGAGCATTATTAGAAGATATCTTATGATTTAATCATGAACAAAGAGCTGCTATAAATTAGTGTAGAAGCTACCAAAATATATCAATATCTTAAAGAAGTATTAAAAAGTAAAAATCAATTTTAAATGAATAAAACGAACTAAATGACGTGTTAAGGCATACAGAAACGCTATTCACCACTTATACTATTTCCTTCGATCCAGTTTTGCTATCTCTTGTTATTAACAATACTAACAAATCAAATACCATCTGTATTTTGATGACAAGCAGTCGGCAGATTGATTAGGTCATAACATGGCGGCGCCGGATTAAGCGCAAGACTGAGACTGCTTCAAAGCAACTCTTGATAAATGCATTACAGAAAGAAAAGAAAATGTTTCCCGTAGTCCAACAGAAGAATTTTTTATTGCAATAAAAAAATACTACCGGAAATGTCCATGGGTACAATGAAGAAAGTGGGAGAACTCAAAGAAAACTCACGCACAAGGTATTTGTCCACGACAAAACCCACCTGGTTCGATCCGGGATCGAATAAAGGACCCCATGCACCAGAGGCGAGAGCTCGCTCTACCACTGACAGGTGAGCCAAAGCAGCCCTATAAATGGTCGAGTTGCAATACTATTACATAAAGTTTTGGACCTGGGAATAGTGGTCAAATATAAAAAAAAGTGAGAAATAAAAGCTGAACGATTTTCATTTTTTTTATAATTCAGTAAATTGACAGGCAGTCGAGTTAAAATTTGATAGGATATACGTACAGTCATACTCTTAGAATGTATTCTGCAGTGTTAATTTGGTGTAGTAGTTAATATTGTTAGTATTATACTTGGTAAATATATTATCCAAACAAAATTAACGACATTACATCTACTTCTGAAATCATAGACGTTTCTCCAGGTGCAAAGACTGATGTAAAAATGTTGACACAATGGAGAAACGAAGTGAGGGTCTCTAAACTTGGAAGTCTTAATCACACGCTTTCCAGAGTACTTTTTTGCAATGTTTAAACACCCATTCACACCAAGCGCTGTCATTGTATTTTCTGTCAATACTAACTCCGTATAGCTATTTCCCGAATCATAAAAAAACTTTTCAGCCTTTTGTTAGGTGAACAGAAATGATGATACCTGTATTTCCAATATGACTTCAGGCTGAGAGAGAAATGAGATTGGAAGCAGATGGCGCGACAGTTTGCGCGATGGGGGTTTGTAGTTGCATAACCAACAGATGTTGTTTTGCCAGAAGACACACACACACAAACAAAAAGTATATTTAAAGGTTTCAAACCAAGCCTAACCTAGAAATTCTCCAAGGAAGCCTTTACCCACTAGCTCTTCAAGGATTATCTGTTTGATATTTTTAATTAAAAAAGAAAAAAAAAAAAAAAACTTGGTAGAGTAAAATTTATTGTAATCATAACGCATTCTCATTCAAACTGGACTCTTTTCAGTATTATAAAATCGGCTGCATTTAATAATCATAGCCATTTGCTCTATGTATATAGTTCACAAATTCTATTGCTGATCCTACAATTAAATACACGGTTTCCCATCAATAAGATCAACATTATTCACATAATCATCTACAATCATTTTTACATTATTACAGAACTGGAAAATAGTATTCATATTGAATCTTTATTTTTAATACACATGCACAAAATTGTTAAGAAAAGTATTTTCTTTTTTTAACCCATTCTTACTAACTGTATACTAAATTAATGTTTTCAAACTAAAATTTCTAATGTAATCTCACATAGCGTAGCGTATCACACACGCGTACGTCATAAAATGTTTTAATAATATAAATAAACTTCTATATACATATTTTACATATATGCCGAGTTTCTTTGATTGGCACTAGTAAGAAAATCACATAGTGAAGAATATTCAAAGGAAAAAAAAAAAACAGGGACAATTTATTTGCTTTTAATATATCATCAACTCTATAAAAAAGACCATAAATTATTCTCGATCTTAATATGCAACTACTCATCAAAAAATTGATCACGTACTAATAACAACAATTACACAAAAACCTCAACAGGAAGTCACATAATACCCTTGCTAGGTAGATTCTAACAGTAAAATTGAATTCCACCGTTATGTTATTAAGGATACTGTAAAGCAACGATCTCCAACAAAAGATGGCAGCACTATCTCCATTTACTAGTAATTTCAATGATGCTCCTACAAATTCAAGTCTAGAGAGTCAGGGAAGAAAGTTCATAACCAATTCAAGAGTTCGATTAATGCAATTTTTTATTTTATTTTTTGTTCATTGTTGTTATGGATATCCAAACCTATAACAATGAAGCTCTTTCAACAATAAACAAGAAATCGACACGGAAAGAACTCTTAAATAGGTTATGAACTTTCTTCCCTGAAAGTTAGAACTCTCTAGGCTTGAATTTGTAGGAGCAGCATTGAAATTTCGTGCAACGATAAAAATACATTACATATTATACGGAGATTGTGCTGCCATCTTTTGTTGGAGATCGTTACTTTACATTATCCTTAAATGCTTTTAACAAGGACTGTCGGTTAAAGTGTGAAACGAAGAAAAACTGACACACTACTTACATCGAGTTCAGATTATACGTATCGTGTAGTGGCCTCTTTAGTATAAAGAGGAAAGCACATAACGCATTCACAGAATTGAGACAAAAGACAAATCAGCCAAAATTCATGTAAGTAGTATAACGTTTACATTATCACTGAATAACAATCACACACTCCAGACTCTGAGCCATGGTGAATAAAAGACCAGTTTCCAGGTTAACATTCAAGTTTACTTCCCTGGCGCAAATACAGTTTGAAGGCTACTAGTAGTTGACGAATGGAACACAGCGTACGTTTCCTGAAGTCTACAAACCTGACTTTGTTTTGTCTCTTCAAAATATCTTCTCTGATTTACTGTTCAGGGGAAAGGAAGATTAATTTCATTACTATTACCATAGACCTCATAATAGATAGACGTAGCATGGTTCCCCATTTCTGTCTGCGCTAAAGCTAATGGGTTTTTGTTCAGAGCACGTGATTTTGAATTCATCCGCTAGGTAGCTCTGGCATAGACGTCATATTCAGAGATAATATGCCAGAGCTACCTAGCGAATGAATTCAAAATCACGTGCTCTGAACAAAAGACCATTACTTATAGCGCAGACAGAAGTGGGGAAGCGTGCTAAGTCTATCTATTACCTAGACAGTATGTTTCACCACTGAACTATATTATCTTCAGAGTTAAAACCGAAGAAGATGTGAGCATGAGCATTCGCAAGAGGAAACAATTGCTGCCCCCTTGGATTCTTACAATAGAATGAAAAGTTTCCAAACATTTGTTGTTAGGAAATTTGACTATGAATTCTATTTCGTATATCGTAATTTTTATTATTATCAGAAGTCCAATTTGGCTAATTATGTGACACTAGAGATTGTTTATATACATCTCATTTGTAGTTACTGCTACGTACCTGCCTGATGATCAATTAAAGTAATTACAAAATGTGAGAAAAATTGTCATTATTTTACGTTTATTCTTTTCTGTTAGATTTATTCATGTTTTTTTTTTCTTCTAAATTTCCAAATATTTATTTGGGAGAGAGAAAATATATACAGAGTTGGCAATAGTCAATTTAAAAGAGAGACATTTTCTTGAGTATGACATTATGTATCGGTAGGTGTAGCTGAAATCTTTTTGTTTTAATGCTTGGCTTTCTTCAATTTCCCCAACAGAACCTTAAATGTATAATTTTTTTCAAGCTCACACCTGAAAAATATCCTGCGAGCGCCCACGAGTGTGTGTGTGTGTGTACATTCAAAATTCACAGAAAATGCCCACCGTAACATTTTCAGTAACTAACCTTTTCTAAGTTCTAAAAGGTGCACAGTATGACATATAGCGATCCAATATTACCGAGAGATTTAAATGAACTAACGTCAAAAAATGACGTATATTTGTTCGGTGTTGCCAGGTTGTGGTAGTTTGGTTATTAAAAAAACCCGACATAGAGAACTTCGCACTTTCAATTGTTTCTATTAGCGAGCATTGCTTAGCGTAAGGCGGTCGGGGCGCATCTATTCAATTTCTAGCCTCAAGCTGCTGTCTTCAGGTTGTTCTTTCCCTCCGCTTCATCTCTTTCGTTCACAATTTACTACGGACAGTTTTTAAAATATGTGACTCATTAAACTAAATTTCTTTATTGCCTTTAGGCACCTATGGCTCACACTGATGTGGTTCATATTACAGACGTCATCCTGATCTAGTCATATGCATGAAACGCACAACTGACTGAATTAATATTAGTTTTAATGAGCTGGATAGTTGCTAAGAAAGGGACCTACAGATTTTGGTAAAGTACGCTGCGTACCAGTCCATTCAACTGATCCCCACGCAATGTATGCTCGTGATAATCGTACTATCCAACCAGGGGCAAATGAAGTACACAGGAGACTGTCTAGTTCGGAATATAATGGAGGCCGCCATCTTGGACGAGTCACTACTGGCTTGTTACGTAACACGTGTACGGTAAATACAACGGTCAAACCATCGTTTGCAAGGTCGTAGCGTGGTGCAATCTTAAGACGTTGGCTTCGAATCCCGGCGGGGTCAAGATTTTTTTCTTTCGAAATATATCTTCATATTATTAGTAATTCCTTCCTTCCATTTTTCGTAATTATCTTAAATTAGTGACCATGGGTTTACGAACTCGATGCCGACATGAAGTACACGAGCATTCACTTAACATACATGGTGACGATTCCTCGAGCACATGCACTGAGAACCCTGGGATAGTTGAGGGGTTAGCGCGCTCTATTTCTGTGCGCGTGGTCACGGGTTCAAATTAAACAGGGTAGTTCGGAGCACACTTTACCAAAAACTGTAGCAACCGTCCTTAGAAGTTCACCATCTCGTTTAGGACGTTAATATCAATTCAAGCTTGCATTGAACTTTCGCACATCCATTAATAAATTGCAATGCGAAATAACAACTTAATCAACCCTGGTCGGCAAATTGTGAAACCAAACCGTTGGCCTCTCCTACGACAAGCTCACTAATGATAGCATTTGAAAAGAAGTTGGACTTTAGTAAATCTACGGGAAAGTTCCTTCATTGAAAAAAAAAAGTTATAAACTTTACTATTTGTACTTTTTAAATGATATGTTTTAAGTATTTGTTTTCACGGTTAGTTGCTGAAAAGTTACTCTGTGTAAAAAGACGTCTTTTAATTTACGGAGACACAAATATTAAAAGAAAAACCAAAATCCTTCAATCGATGAACAGACATCCCAAAATTCTTCACTTTTTCCATTGTGTGATATTATGTGTATTACTCAAGTTTACTACAATTACAAGTAGTGTAAATAACCATTGGAATCAGTGGATGAAAAAAAAACATTCACTTTCTTTCGAACTATTTTGGTACAACAGAATGTATGTATTTCCAAAGGCATATATATACGTATATCTGCTAATATTACAAAAGGTTTTCTATACGGGAAACAATAAGTCTTCGTTCCAAAGTGCAACGAATAGATTATTATGCATAGAATTTGCACTTATTACCTTTACCCATCCCAGGCTCAGGTCGTTTATTATGCATAGAGGTATTGGATTCCCATACATCTGACACTATTACAATGCTAAATTTTGGTATTTCAAAAAAGATTTAAGTCTGCGTCTTAAAAAAAATATTTGATGATAAAAGTTAACGAAATAATTCTTCAAGAAATGAATCTGTTGAAATCAAATGACTGTAAATCAGTGTTCGATTTGTTATATAAATTACGAAGCGGGGGATCCTGAAGCTAGAGGTCGCTAGTAAGTTTCAACATACTATCTGTTTTGGTAGAAATACAAAGAATTTATCCCTGGTTGGGATGATATTCAGAATTAAAAACCGGGGATGAACTTACTCACGCACCAGGGAAGATACCGGGCATCCCCCGCGGCAAATCGAACACTGATTTGTGATACTTATTGACAAACTAGGAATGGAAAATAGATTCCATAAAACACAAATTAGAACACTATCACATAAAAAAAAAAAAAAAAAAATCAAGTTACTTTTGAAGTATTGTATTTTGGGAATAATCAACACGCTAAAATTATGTGTTGTTGCCAAGAAACAACAATTTTTCTTCCTTTAAGGTTACGATAAAGCGACGATCTTCTCAACGCTAGATAACAGCACGGTCTTTGTATATCTCTAAGATATAGGCATTTTTTCCTGGCACGAAATTTTAATGCTAATCCTACTAATTCAATTTCAATTGGAATTTAATTTAATGCCTTTAGACAACTTTGGCTCAGGTCGTATGGATGATGACTGAAGAATTGGTGGAATGAACGAAGTGGGAGAACCTCGAAAAAAAAAAAACACACACACACAGATGGTTTTTGTCCACCACAAAGCACGAGCCGAGGACCCCCACGCACCAGAGGTGAGCGCTCTACCACGAAGCCATCCCGGCACCCTAATAACTCAAACTTAAGACAGTTTCAACTTTCAGGTAAGGAAAATATTCCAATCAAAAACACTGCACGGACAGAAACTTTCCATGGGTATGCACTTCCTTTTTGGAAAGTTTGAAGTCTTACGCGCAATGGCTTGTTATATCAATTACTAACGCTCATGTCGGGATAGGGGAAGGAAAAAGATTCGGGAAGGTGTGGGCCATGGCTTATGTTGAAGGTGTCATCCCGCCATTTGTCTGGTGTGACTGAAGAAAAACCCTGGAAAACCTCAGTCAGGATGGTCGGCCGCTGGTATCGAACCCATGACATTCTGAATGCTACGCCAACGCTCTACCACTGAGTTACGGCGGCTAGGGTCCTTCTCTTCTTCAAAGCATTGAGCATGGTTGTGACCTCGTTGGAATCTGCAATCTATACGTTTTCAACGAGGTATGAATCATCACGGTATGATAATTAAGACTACGACCAGGGTCGTTCAAGTAAAATCCCCGGTGGACGTGTAAAGGTTAAAATTTCGTGCAATTTAGAATAAGTAGCGTTGGAAATCACTGGTTTACAATAACCTTAAATAATATCTCAACTTCACAATTTTATCTCGCTAAAGGTAGTAAAAAAAAAATCACAAACTATTAATTTATTATCTATTTTCTAACTGATTTTAGGTTTTATATACTTTGTCCTATATAGGTGAAACACTCAACTATAGTTAAGACTAAATTGTACTTGTACGTTAATCAACAAAAAATTATCTTTGTATTATTAAAGCAGGTGCTAATAACGGACTTCAAAGTATTTACAAGAGTGTAAACGTTTGCTGAAGAATTATTATTGCCTATAACCCCTCTGTGTTGAAATAATTCACATCCGCTGACTATAAAAGTCTCAATATAAGTAAGATGCATATTAATTACAAAAAACAATTCGGAATCATATCATCAATTACGTACAGACATTTTACAAGATGGACATATTAATTTATTGTATATATACAGTGCAGTTTGGCCCCTAAATGAATGGACTTCGCACGTGTTCAAAGTACTTCATCATACAGTAAAATACAAAATAAAGTTTCCATTTTATGATTTTTCACGAAATAATTAAGTTTGTAATGAATACATTCCACCAAAATATTAATCGTGCAACTAATCGTCGTCACTCGATGGGTATTATTATAAATATTCAAACAAATTCTTGAATTCTCTCTCTTTGTATAATTAAAAAAAAAAGTGTTACGATCTGTTTCACTAATACATAGTGGCAAAGTTTGTACTACAAAAAAATCAACAACTTTGAGTTGACATTGTTATAGGAACAAAAAAAACAAGAATGCAACTATTTTTTTACGTTATATAAATGATTGTCTTATGTAAATTTACATACATGAAAAGTCCTTAACATACAAAATATGAATTTATTATACATTTCATAGCTGTCTCAACTTCAGTTAATGGATCTCTGTAATAACATTTTTCAAGATGCAAAATGCACACTAATAACAATTCTCAAAGCATCATGATGTCGTTCGTAATAAGTGAACAAATGCCCTGCTAAGAAGACATGATTTTTACTATAAGAGAAAACAACAAGCCATACACATAGATATAAGTCTTAAAAATAAGATACTTTTCATGATTGCTTTTCCCAAGCCAAGCCATACACGTTAGTTGATTATGGTTATTATACAAAAGACTTTCTTTCTGGCTTGCTCTGTTTTATTTTTCATTCACATCGCTTTCTTACAGTGGTTGGTAGTGTACCAAATATGAGGAATGCTGACATTAATTTATAGTCTGACCAGTCTCACAATTACCTTATCCATGCTTGTTTTATGGTTGTACCTGTTGAAAGATATATGATTTATGCCAATACCTACTGCAGACATTTTACAAGAACTGTCTGGAAGTACCTTTCTAGAGGAAGAAAATGGGAAATAATATTTCAAGACAAGATTTCTCTTCTAAAAATTCTATAGAATCTTTCTTGAAAGGGAATAATTGGCTACCTGAGCACTCATGAAGAGACGGGGAAATGCAAGGTGCATCAGAATGGAGAGATATCAGAAGGCTAAGCTGCTGAATGTATTGGATTCAGGCGTATAAAATTATTACTACCACGCAGTAAGGAAAAATGTTATATTCAATTAATTTTCAACGCTGTACAGTCACTTGTATGTTAATAATCTAATAATAATCAGACTCAACCCTCTACACGCCATCATTCACTCGCTTTTCGTTTGAGGCAAATCACGTGGGCATGACTGTTAGTATCGCTACATACGTATGTAATAAACAACGGGAAGAGTCTAGCTAGATGTATATGTTTTCAAGTAGCACCTATCGTTACAACTGTATCAAGACCACCATACTTGTTCACAGTATGTGGGATTTCGTCTACATCATTTTTTTTTTTTAAAGGGCAATGAACAATAATAACTATTTCTCAACGTGGTATCTGGGCTCTGATCTGGGAGGTGACTAAGACCATGAACGACACTTAAAAATATCTAGTTCCGGGATTCCATCGTGGAACCTTCTGCCTAAAAATTTGTCTTGAGAAAGCATATCACAGCAAATAACCATCGCTAAGATACTGTAAACTGAAACGTTTCTACAGTACATTGTGGTTGACAAAGTAACCATAACTGAAATTCAGTCAACCGGAACTAACTGTCGTTCACACAATTTCTAAAAGAAGAAATTTAAGACTGCTTTCAATATTACGTTTAGGCATTGACATAACTGTGTATCTTCCAACTGAGATACAACACCTGATAGAAAAACACTATAAGAAGCTCCAGTGATATATGAATGGTAAAATAAGGTAGAAAACTGGGAGTTACTTACTTCTAAAAGGTGGTAGCGTTTCGCCAAAGACTTGGTCACACCACAGAAATTAAAAAAAAAAAAAAAACGAAAATAGGAGTGGTGACAAGGTGTGCCTACGTTGCCAATATATATATATATATATAAATAAGTAACAGATCTTTTAAAAACGCCAGACCACGAATTACATTCTTATTCCTCAAAACACTACCTCTTTCAGTCTAACTTTACACATACATATTTTTTATTCTAATACTGCTCTGTAACGATTTTGATTCCTATTCAATTAAATTATAGTACACAAGATTTCTAACTAAATTTCAAGTGACGTAATGCATTACCTCACCATTCACGTATTTAAATAAATAAACATTATAATGTTAACTTTCTAATTTAAATAAAATGCTTTTGTAAAAAAAAAATAGACAAAAAATGCTTCGAATTTAAAAAATTCATACTGTTTATATACAGGCTTCTTCTCTTTTCTATATACGATATTGAAAATAAAAAAAAAATGTAAATTAATATATCTATGTAAGTTACAATATAGCTTATAGACGTATCTAAATAAGCGAATATTAAGCTAGTAGATGTCCATACTAACTAATCATTAATTTTTCTAATTTCTTTATCACCCTTTGACAGCTTTCTTGGGCAACATTTATTTTCTCTAAAGATATATTCAAATTTGAAACAATTAAAGCACTACATGAAACTGCTACTAATCACTTACTTCTTATACATTACTGCAGAACGTTCAACAAAGATGGGCTCGCTCGCGCCAAAAGGTCACCACCACATATCAGACCTCGCAAGAACAAAACATTATTCACTTGTTATTTTTGCCCCGAACATTGTAAAGATGTACGCTAAATGGGCTCTAAAATGATCTAAAACTCGATTTAATAAAGTGTTGTATCTTCTACACCTACGTACATCGATACAGTTATTCTGTACTTACAAAAATAAACTGTTAGATACAAATCATTGCATTTTCTTGAGAACGGAGGACTTTTCCTATGTACATACACACAAAAGATTTTTAACAAAAGTTAACACTTGTCATAATGATCTCAAGTGTGTGTTACGAAAAAGTGCTCATATAATTAGTGGTAAAAAAATCGTCACCTCAATGACAGGATTACAGCATATATCGTCGTAGGGAAAGTTAATACCACGTATTTGCATTTTTTTTAGGACTGTGAACTTAGCATAGCGTTTTTCAGCAAAGAATTCAAAACGTAGTAGGCTCGTCCCCAGCACATTTTAAAGAACTCTGAGCATCAGTGTTGCAAACTATCTTACTAAATTACTAAAAATATTTAGTTAAAAGTTATTATTATTAATGGAGCCATAATTATATTTATTACTATGAGTAACAGTAGTAGTACTAATAAAAGTAATAGTACAAATAAAAATATTGGAAGTCTCCAAATATCACAGGCTACTTTGTACATTGAAAAATTCATACAAGCAACGCAAACCATTTCGCCTATTTTCTTATGCAGAAATCACTTAGTTTGAAAATAATAACTGTGGGAGAAAAGTTGTAACATCGAATATATTCAAATTTTCATATCAGAGGTCTCCAAATATCACAAGCTACTTATTACTATAATAATAATAATGGCATAGTATTCACTATTAGTACCACCACTACTACTAGTAGTAGTGACAGTAGTAGTACTAATTATTATAACTATTAACTACAGATAGTTTGCAGCACTGATGCTCATATGTCTTGAAAACGTGCTGGGGACGAGCCTACTACATTTTGAATTCGTCGCTGAAAAACGCGAAACTCAGTTCACAGTCGTAACAAAATGCACATACGTGGTATTGACTTTCCCTACGACGATATATAAGTATAGGATACAGTATTGTCATGATATAATTTGTTACAATAACAAAAAATAACGATTTTTTGTTACGGTTTGTTACAACAAAAACAAGTTGCAGAACACAGCAAATTTTACTTCATACAACTAAATCTAGTTATATTATGCTACACGATCAAAGCTAAACGAACAGTTTATAGAAATTTCGTATGAAAACCATAATACATGTATATATTAACCATTAACATAACGGTTTATAAGTTTTCACTGATTTAACATTATACAAAGAACGGATGAAATCAGATTTAGAAAGAAATGCACAACAAAATTCAGCTTTACGTCTACTGTTAAAAATACCTACTTGAACGTGAATCAGAATTTTTACTTGATTTCAACAACTGTTAATTCTTTTTCCTTTCATTGTTTAGTGAAGAAGCAACTAAGAGGTGAAACTTACCAGTTTATTATGGAATCCAAACCACAAATATTGCAATTATGTATAAACACATAACGAGAAAAAAAAAAAAAAAATCTACTCAAATTATCTGTAGTTCTTATTCAATGTTTACATTCGTGAATCCTTTTTACCTACCATGTTGTCCACGTCTATTCATGGTTTAGCAATCACTGTAAAAAAGCAACGTCTTCAAAAAAAAGAAAAAATAACAACATAATTATATCTCAAAAGAGAATGATGCATTTGTTAAAAGAAAAAAAATAAAGTCACAATTCTTAACTAAACGAAATCAAGTCACCATTCACACCTTATTCTGAAAATAAATGTCATTTACCTATCTGAATTCATTCATGAGTTCCAGTCCATTCACTTGTGAACTATGAGATCCTATAACTGACTATTAATAAAACACCGACAATTGCTGACTACGTATAGAATTACAAAATGTCATAAAGGGGATATCGTGAGCATTTTTCAATATACATATTAAAAAAAAACAAAAACTACATATTGATAAATGGAGCGATTTTCTTACTCTTTCATTCTGTCCCTTACAAAATATATCAACAATTGAGTCAACAATGACTTCCAGAAAAGTAGTTAACCGTTGATTAAAATTGACACAGCGAAAAGACTACTACTGCATAAAATTGCAGTAACGGTGGTATATGTACCTACAACTATTGTACATATATATATTGGGGACGGGGGGAGATCAACAACTGTCAAGTTAAGGGAACACACTGTACACATATGTACATATTCTAAACATATTCTTAAGCACTCAATAACGAATGCTGTCACATAATTGACACAACACACACACACATAATATACACATTATCACTCCCCAAGAGTGAATTCAACATCTTCAATTTCACTGACAATGTCACTTTTCCTCTTGATTTTATCCAGCTGCTCTTTTTCGGGGGTTTTCAGCTCCCCTGAGGCTATTTTCTGTTCTAAAGTCTCGATTTCTCGTAGTTTTTTCCGTAAGTTTTTCAAACGTTTCGCAGGATCGGTGGCTGTTGGTTGGTCTTGTTCTTTCTTCGTTTCGGTGCTAGAAGTTGATTGCGGAGGAGATATGTGGACCTTATTTAATGCCTCAGACACATCATCACCTTCACCGGATTTTGACTTCTTTTTCTTCTTCTTTTTCGAGGATTTCGAACCACCTATGTGAAAGAGAAATCGTACTCAGAATTTTATTACAATTGCACACTTATTACAGGACATGGAGTACTTAAAAGCATGAAATGCAGCTACTTAGATGATTCCTACCCCTTAGCCGGCAGACGATCCGTGCCTCTCATTTGACTTAATGGGCCATTTGCGTTATTGGCGTTTAGAGTTTCTGCCATTTTACACGAAGTTTATGTACATTACACACAAAACTACTCCTTCAATAATTCTGATACATATTTTTTTTTTTGTTTAAATATCAAACACTCAAGCTGAAAGAAAGCTAGAATATATGCTTTAAAAAATGAGTCTTCGCAACAGTATTATCTCCAATCAAAAACACATTTGCACTTTGTTCATGGTGCACAAAACCTTCAAAAATCTTAAATTTAAGGTCTTTAGAGGAATTTGAATTTCACTTATGGCCTTTAGGCAGCTAAGGCTCAGGTAGAGATAGGGGAGGGTAATGGTTTCGGGAAGGTGTCGGCCAGGACCTATGTTCAAGGTTCCATCCCGGCATGACTGAGAAACAACCTGTCAGAATAGTCAGCCACTGGGATCAAACCCACGACCTCCCGAATGTTACGCCAACGATTTACCACTGAGCTACGGCGGCTCAGTAGGAGCAACTTGAAGCTTCAGACTATTTCCTGGGTAACTTTCTACATTGCTTGTTGGGTAAGTAAGCAAGGGGGAGTTAGCAACCATGGCCTTACTTTAAGAAAGAATCAAAGTATTTGCCTGATTCATGAGCGAACTATCAGTGTTAGTCCCCTGGTAGTGACATCTATACTGAGTATAGGAAAGTCCTGTCTACAAGTAAAATTAAATTAGCAGTACAGTGAACTTCTGTCATACATTCGTACCAGGTCAGGAAAAATAAAAATAATTATAAATATAAAACGGAAATTATTGTTCACGATACTTTATTGACAGTCATTTTTCAGTTTGGCATTTTAGCCTTGACAATATGGGTCATTCTTTAGAAACAGGGATTCTTGGATAGTTAAAAAAGAAAATAAAATAATAATAAATAAAAGATAAAGTAACAATAAAACATGTTAGCTTTTAGGAACCTTGAAGGCACTGTGGGCAGATATTGAAGGTACTTAGAGATTATTATGAATTTAGTCTATTTAGAGAGAGAAAAAAAAAAGAAGTAATTTCCATGGAGTTGACTTTTTATACTTTACTTTTTTTCCGTTGGCTTAGAGTGAGAATGGAATTCTTCAGAGCACGAATGAAGTGTTCAGTGTTTGTCTTCTGTTCATGATTATAGGAAAGAGAAATTAAAATAAAATACGATGGTTATGGGTTCCATGGAGTTGATGATGAATAAGTGGAACACCTGATTTAAGTCTTCTATTCTACAATAAATCGACTATAGAAGAATTCACCTTGCGGTTTCAGTGAAACAAGACTAAGATGACTCTGTCCCGTCTACTGTATGCAAAAATGACGTGCAGTGTTGCCAGCTTCACACTATTATTACAACGTTTTTGTCAATCCATGGATCTGATAGCAAAGCGAGTTGTGTGTGTTTCAGAAAATGTAATTCTCATTCTAATAGGTTTACTTCCGATTTAATTATGATTCATGTTTCAAAATCAAGTGCTGTGAAGGATAATTATTGAAAATTAATTGGAAAACTACACACACACACACACATTGAAAACATGTCTCAAACATGAAAATAAAGATGAGTTCCATTCCATGGCGTTGACTTTACACATATTTGAAGCAAAATCATATAAATAATATTAAAATATGAAACTGGCCCAACTATAAGAAGTGTTTTAAGAAGGAAAGGAAATAATTTTGGGCACATCTTTTGAAAGAAACTATAGTGTTTCACAAAATGCCCCATATAGTAGTAATAACGCTGTTAATATGCTCCGTATCCCGAAATTTTACGATATAACCCGATTCAATCCAACCGACAATCTTCTGGTCTTCGCCACTGCGCGTTCTTTTCTTGGCAAGCTTCTGTTGGTTTTGTCACGTGTTTACGAATTTGGCGGAACCATGACTATTGTTATATGTGTTTCTTCGTCCATATTAAATACATCTATTGGTATAAAGTTCTAAGCAAATATGGTAGTATGTTCACTGATGGCAGCACGAACGACCCGACACTGCTCCCCTTCAGTCAAAGAGCGAAAACTGCTCAAGTGAAACATTCTATATGACAAAACTCTTTAGATTTTTAATGAGTCTATGACAATGTTCGTGTTTTTTTCTCCTTTAAAACACATGGTTCTTACGCTTACTAAGTAACAGCAATCAAATACTTTCAAGATATATTTATATTACTTCCAAGGACAACCAACTGTTGAAATTATGTAACAAAATGCTACTTTACACTTGGGAAAATATAGTACATCACATATATAAGTTCTAATTTATTTACCAGATATAGTAGAGGCCTGATTGCACCACATTATCATCAATAAAAGTATTTGTACCAATAACATTAGATCTAGCGTATCCAGAAAATGCAACTACGAATGCTGTATAACTGAACAATTTAGTTTATTTTCGCAGAGTATATAGTGTACTTGATATTGCCCAGGATAGAATCCAATGGCGACCGTTTGTTGCTGCGGCGATGAACTTGCGAGTACCATAAGTCATTGAGTTAGTTAGTTATATAGTGTAATTAATTTCGAAAAAAAAAAACAATCTATGAATTGCAACATTACAACGTGGGGACTTTTTTTTTTATCATATTTAACTTCCCTACTGGGTTCAAGGAACACCTCCGAAGAGCACGCTACTTACTTTCCCAAAGGCAAGACATCCATCTCCGTGGTTCAGGCGATAACGTCGCGGACTTCGGATCGGCAATGAGTTAGAATCTCGCGGCCGACCATCCTGACTGGGGTCTTCCAGGCTTTCCTTTCAATTTCACCAGGAGAATACCGGGATGATATCTTAAATAAGGCCCTGACCTATATATTCCCCATCCTCAATTCTGTCAACAAGGCACTTCTTGCGTTACGAAAACATGAAATACAGGAGCGAGTGACTCGGTCCTTGTTCAGAACTACTTAATTACAATTTCAGTAACAGTATGAATAGAATTGTACATTAAAATGAAAGCCCGAAACGCCACTCTTTACCAACATAACGACTCGCCTTACTGTATTTGTACCCTTTACAACAAATTTCTACACTACAGAATTCGTGAGGAGTTTTTCTCTCGTTTATGTGACATGCTGAAACCAACTCCCCTGACTACGTAAAAATACCATGAAGCAAAATCATTTATGGTTTGCATTATCGAAATAGGACGGCAACTTTTAGTTGTCTGAACCTCTCCTTAATTTTTATCTCATCTAAACGGTTTACGAATTTCATCTTTAAGGCCTTTAGGCAACTTTGGCTCAGGCCGGATAGATGATGATGGGAGAATTGGTGGAAAGAAGAAAGTGGGAGAATCCCGAGAAAAAAATTAAGCACACGGTGTTTGTCCACCTCAAAGCCCACAAGGTATGAGCATAGATCGAACCGACGACCCCAGACGTGAGCGCTCTACCATTGAGTCACCACGGCCCAGCCACCAACATTTTGATTCAAGCAGTCTTATAATACACTAAAACAATACACCTATCTAGAAAGTTGGGAGTGTTAGAAGGATCTTTGAATTATCATTGTTAGTAAGTTCACCTTCTCCGATCATATTACTGCTGTCATATAACAATCGATGCGTCTGTTGGGCCTTTTGTACTGGCTGAAGAAAGTACGTAACCTTTCCTCTATTGTTACTTTCTACAAAGCACTCATTTCTCCGAAATTAGAGTATTGTTACCCGATCTGGTCGATGGCCAGTCCAACTCACCTCTCAACATTGAACGTTGTACTTTACTTCTTCCTTGCTACAGTACGCTACCGAATACCAACTACTCCCATGAGTAGAGAGTTTCTTTTTTTTAATACCCTAAACCTTCGGAGAAAAATTGCCAACCTCAAATTCTTGTATAACCCATGGAAAATTTAGTTCTGAATCTCTCTTGGCTGAACTTCAGTTTTGCATTCCTACTACGCTCACTCGATACAATCACCAATTTTACCAAGGTCGATCCAGGCTTTCTAGAATCCAGAGAACTCGCTCTTACATAGGTTGCCTAAACTCTACAATGATCTACCGATAAACACGGGTCTATTTAGCACGGAAACTTCTTTTAATTCAGCAATGAAACAATTTCTAAGTCCCTCTAACTGCTATCTTCAAGCCAGGTGTGTTTTCTTTTGTTGTTGTTAATATTAATATTAATTTCTTTTTCCCTCCAATTGTTAAACATTAGACCAATCTCCTCTCTCCAGAGAGAGGCCTCATCCAGTAGCAGACCGATTTTACCTGTGATTATTATTATTGAAATATTAGTTTACTAGTGTAACACATAAAGGTGAAACTATCCCCTGTGCGATAAGCACGCGCCGTGAACGGCGCATGGGAGATGTGGAAATAGCGCACCACATATCCCCGACCTACGGCACGAAGTGAGGAGGGGTGGTCAGTCCCACGTTCGACCGCCATTACCTTTCCAAGGTATCCAGGAGTATCAAGGACACTTTAGTACTAAATTTGATAGGAGGCTGAGTGCACCTCAGAGCGCCCGGTATGGGAACCCTGCGAGGGAAGTCTCTAGCATCCTGGCCGGGATTTTAACCCGGGCTGCCCGATTCGTTGTCAGACGCAGTACCTTCTGAGACACGGCGACTATTGTAACACATAGAAACACAAATCGTACTTAGGAATTAAATAAGTGACCCGAAGTACTATGCAAGTCATGTGTAGATTGCCGACCAGGGCAATGATAAAAATGATTCACGTTATTGTCAGTTAAGTACAGAATAGGGTTAAAGAAAGCAATTTCTCCTAGGAGCTTTCAGAGGAACAGTTTGTCTATTAAATCAGCAATTTGCATTACGGTATTATGAAGTTACGCTGAATCGTGCTTACAAAAATTGATTATCAACTGTTTTACTATGGCCATCCGTCATTCTAATATTTTCAACAGAGAAGGAAGCAAATACATTCTAAATATCGTACTATACTTCCATTTATGGTAGGTCTGTGTTTAGAGCTACGTGAAAATAAACGTCATAATTGTGCAGGAGTCTATTATTTAAATTTGACTCACTCCCATGGCGTTAGAAACAGGCTTCAGTTGAAGCAAGTAATTATAAACAACTAAAACTCAACAGTTTCGATACGCACAGGTTCCATTTTCAAGAGCAATCATGGAAAATAGACAAAAAGTAAAGTGAAAAGAAAGGAATGAACAATGCACACTCCTGTGGCCAAATCCATAGCATCATTATATCATCCAAGAATCTTACCCAGAGTAGTGGGGTCAAAAGACGAGTTTGCAGGAAATCATGTTCGAGCTTGCACATAAACAGATTAGTATAAGGAGGTGCCATTCTCGTACCCATACTGTGCCTCGGATCCATGACACACAGTTCATAATTACCTGCACCAAAGCCACATACGTAAGCTATATTTAAATACAATCTGTTTATTCAACAGAGAGAAAACTGGCGTTTCCTTACTAATGGTATGCACCTATTTTTCTCGTATATTATACACACATAACATTAACTAAAATGGTGATATATTTGGCAAACTTAAGCAATAGTATCCTCGGGCGAAATGAAAAAATTAAAAAGGATATAACGGTAGGTACAACTTATAAAATAGCAGAATGAGAATGCTGTGCCGCCCAGAGAGTGAACCATCAAGAGGACAGGAACAGAGTTGCCATTTATAAAATTCGCAGTCTCTTTTAAATTTCGCATACAATATAAAAAGAATAAATTGACTACCTTGTTACCAAGACGGTAACGTCGCGGACTTCAGATCGGCAATGGGTGATAGGTACGCGGGTTCGAACGCCGCGACTGACCATCCTGGCAAGTTATCCTGTTTCGCCAGGTGAATGCCGTGATGGTATTGTTATGTCCTGGTGGATCTATTACCCATCCCGGCTTGAGTCAAAAGATCCAAAAGGCTTTTAAAAAATTACAAAAACAAGTTAAAATTCACTGCCCGTCACTCTTAGCTTGAAACATTTGGTTGGCATTAATATCACTGAAGGCCTATCAACACATAATGAAGGTTAACTAACAGGTGAGATTTGAAGCTTCCATACGATTCGCACGGAGAATGCTTCAAAATACCACACTGTATTTCTAGTTTCTAAATAGATTAATTTTCATTTAAATCAGGCTGCAGTGAAATGCCTCGACTCTGGATACCACTAGCAATAAACTGATTTAGTCGAAGTGTGAGGAATACACAATACACACATAATCTGATCGTGTCACTAAGGAGCTGTGCCTGTGCAAATGCTCGCGTCTAGCAATTACTTATTTGTTTTTTCCTCTTAATTTTAAACATAAGGAATCTCCTAATTTGCTACAGATCATATATATATACATATATACCAGGTGTATGCATAAGTAGTTTCCGGTTTACCTAAGAGATGGCGCCAGCGAAAAGTATGCAGCGTATTCATTTGACACATACATTTGTTCGTCTGACATTGAACTACAAACACACACAAGTTGAGTCCGCCAAACACTAGCGTCTTTGTTTTATCGTTCAGTGATCATGTCGAAGTTTGTGCCTGAAAAAGAACATTTGCGACACGCATTGCTTTTCTTATTTAATCAAAAGAAAAAGACTGTTGAAAGTCATCGTGTGCTGGTAGAAACATATGGTGAACACGCTCCATCGATTAGTATATGTGAGACATAGTTTCGACAATTTAAAAGTGGTGATTTCAATGTGAAAGACAGTGAGCGCTCTGGTAGACCACAAAAGTGCGAAAACGAGCAATTGCAGGTGTTATTGGAGAATGACCCAACTCAAACTCAACAGCAATTGGCAAAAGCATTAAATGTGTCACAAGAAACAATCAGCAGACGTTTACGAGCAATGGGGAAGATCAATAAACTGGGTAAATGGGTCCCACACGATTTGAATGAACGTCAAATGGAAAATCGCAAAGTCACTTGTGAAATGCTGCTTCAACGCCACGAAAGAAAATCCTTTTTGTATCGAATTGTAACGGGTGACGAAAAATGGATTTATTTTGAAAACCCGAAGCGGAAAAAATCGTGGCTTTAACCTGGCGAAGCCGGTCCTTCAACACCAGGGCCAAATCGCTTCGGCAATACTATGCTTTGTGTCTGGTGGGACCAGAGCGGTATTGTGTATTATGAACTTTTGAAGCCCGGCGAAACCATTAATGCACAACGCTATCGCCAACAAATAATTAATTTAAATCACGCATTGATCGAAAGACGACCGGAATGGGCCCGAAGACATGGCAAAGTGATTGTGTTACACGACAATGTGCCGTCTCACACAGGAAAACCAGTGAAAGACACCTTGAAATCGCTTGGATGGGACATCCTGCCGCACCCGCCGTACTACCCAGACCTGGAGCCATCTGACTATCACCTCTTCGCATCAATGAGGCACGCGCTCGCAGAGCAGCACTTCAGCAATTTCGAAGACGTTGGAAAATGACTCGACGAATGGTTTGCCGCAAAAGACAAGCAGTTTTTCTGGCATGGTATGCATCAAGGTCCGTGGACAGGCCGCTCGCTTTTCTGTCTTAAAGGTCGTTCCATAACTATAGATTTCGTTTTCCCACTTGTTTACTCACGTGACAGTTAAAGACTGACGTCACGCTGGTGAAAGCCAGCGGGGTTGTTAATTCCGTAGCTCATCTGTGTGCTTCAAACATGTGCATTCCAAACGAAAAGATTCTGCGCAAGCGGTTTCGAAGAATTTCGCAAATATGTAAAAAAAATTAACGGAAAGAAAAGGTAACATAAAATAGGTAAAAATAATAATAATAAAAATCTAAGTGGTTAGCAGAATATTGTACTTACCTATTCCAGTAAACTAGCACGAGAAGAACAGCTTTGTAGCCACTGCTTTTGTTTCATATTATTTCTTCGTTTAATGTCTTTCGTCTTGGCACTGAGACAGCGAATCCTAAAAAATGTTCTTGATCTGCTGAAAAGTCTCAGCAACTTGTGATCTTCTTCAGGAAATCTTTTCTTCAAAATACCGAAAAGATCACCTATCACGTTTTTGCTGCGCCGTATAGTTTTCCCGTGAAAATTTCTGAAAATTGATTCGCACTGCTTAATAGTTTCTATCCATTTAGGTGAGGGATAAGCCAGATGACCTCGCGACAATGCCTCAATCCATTCATTGTTACCAGTAGGCGTGCCTTGCAACAAAACAGCATCATCATTTCTACATTTTCTTCCAATGTAACCAGCAACATATTTCAATGCTTCTGTTGTTTCCTTCCTGTCAAAGTCTAAAAGATCAGTGGACACTAAGCTTAAATCTAAATTAACACCCGTTTCTTCTTTAGTGCTCTTCACATCTTTTCTAGATTTATCCTCTTGCAATAACCCTTTCAGGAGACACTCTGTCACAAGTTTCTTGTACAGGTGCGCTGGGAGGATGGGGAAGACGACATCCTAATATTAACAGACGCAATCTGTGTTTCACTTCTACTGGTAAAGGGTTATTGTAAAAATTGCCTAACCCTCGAAGCTGAGAAAAAAGGTTCTCTAGAGCATCTTGGTTTAATTTTCTCGTTAGAATATAATCCATACCATTTGCTCTTAACTCTAAATACATTCCATTTAGACTCCGGAGAGAAACGAGAAAACCATGTTGGAAAGGAAGCAAACAACTTTTTCCGATGACTCTAAGCTGGGTGATCGTTTGTTCCATCTGCTGTAGTACTTCTAACTGATCGTCATAATTCACACCAAAAACACATTTAAGTTTATCATTGTAAGGTACACCAGAATTCATTACGTCAATAAAATTATTAACCAGATGGAAAAAACTTGATGCATGACTTTGTTCTGGCATAATACAGCCAATAGCAGTAGCTGTATGGTGAGAGAATGTTTGCATTGCCATTGCTACCCTTTGTCTATCATTTTTCTGTATTGTGATATGTTCCCATGTTAATTTTGGACAAATTTTGAGTTCACCAGAATCAACCTTTAGGACAGTCTCTAGGATATCTTTCTGTATGAATTTGTCGTTTACTTTAAGTCCACTATCTAGAAAATGATTCTTCAATAATTTTATTAGATGAGGTACGTCTGCAAACACCCATATTTTATCATTTTGGAAACCAGGATTCGCAAAATAGGTTTGGTTAGAGTTTACTTCTAAATCATTCCACAATTTTCTATTACTACCCCCCAAATCTGAAACAATAGCTATGATCTTGTACCCTGCAGATTGAACTTCTGAAATTATATCTAGAAGCAATGTTTTGCTCATAACTTTATCAAAATTATAATAAATGGGCTGTTTCCAGTCACTAGTTAGGCCACGGACCATTGCAACCTGTACGTTTCTAGAAGGACCTAAAATTACGTCATCTTCACTGTCATAACAAATGCGTGAATTAACATTCATTTCATCGAACATCAAGACAGTTAACTTTTGAAACTCGCTCAGGTATTGGGATTGTTCTTTCATGATGCGTAAAACAGGTGTGAGAAGACCAGGGAAAAATGGCAATTTCTGAGCCCAACGCCGAAGCGTATTGACACTGGGAAGAGGAATCCGCACTTTCAACCGCAGATGATTATACAATTTCTCACTGAGAGAACGTTGTGTTAAGGCAGATATAATATCTTGTTCTCCCCATCTTTGTTT